>JBAMCP010002188.1:0-14321 GCA_037075105.1 Lissocephala sabroskyi | reverse complement strand
AGTCTAAATCCCAAATTTGGTTGCTCTAGCTCTTATAGTCTCTGAGATCCTTTTGTTCATACGGACAGACAGACAGACGGACACGGACTAGATCGATTTCTCTAATCATTCTAAGCATATTGGAGGTAACTTTGGGGGGTTTACGACGTCTCCTTCTCTGTGTTACATACTTTCGCACAAACACATTATACCCTTGTACCTTTGGTACAGGGTATAAAAAAGGACAACAAAATCTCCTGCAGCACACACCACATACACGTAGCGCATCGTAGTGACTGTCATTTGAATTTCTTCGACTTTTGTAGGTAAATTGCTGTGCTAACCACCAATTTTTATCTCAAAACACAATCCCTAGAATTCGATTATAGCCAAATTTAGTAGCATTTGGTTTCAAGCGCTCTAAGACGACTCCTTCTTAATGTTAAAACCTTATATACCCTGGTTTCTTTAGGTACATTATATAAAATTATCTGATCAGCAAGACTTATATAAACTCCTAAAGGTGTGACCGATATAGCCAGACATTGTATTGCTCTATAATATAATATATAATAATATATTATAAAATAATGTAATATAAAGGAACAACGTGAATATTTTTTTTTTTTTATTCTTTGCTTGTACATACAAAAAATAAATAATTTTTTTTAAGTTTATTTCACACCAAATTTTATGTCATCCAATCATAATATATAGATTAAGATTCGTGAACGTCGATATCAGATGAATATACTTAACTTAAATCTGGCTAATTTTTATTATAATACTGAATTTAATTCATTTCAATTTTGACATTTTTTTAATACTTGTAAAAAGACATTGCACATTTATTTGGTATAATCTTAAATTTGTTCAATTCGGCAAGCACTCAAAAACCAAATTCAAAAAAGCTACAAACGTTCCGTTAAACCAGCTTCAGCTTTTGCAAATTAATTCAGTGTAAATGAACACACAGAAGAGAAAACAGCGCTGTTAGAGATTGAAATGAAAAAGAAAGTTGTGAATAATACAGGCTTATAGAACATCAATAAGATATTAAAACCTTATTCCGTTACTGTACACAGTAAATTCGGATTTGTTTTAACTTAAATATTTGATATTTATTTTTATTTGTTTTACATAAAATGAAAGTGAGTATGTTAGGCCATTTGTGAAAATTTAAAAAAGTGCAAAAACAAGTTACTAATAATACAAAATAATAAAAACTTAAAAAATTTTATTGTCGGCTTCTGGTTGCAACAAATAAACATAAAATACTCAAGTGTTGTTTATATTTTTATGTATTAAGTAATACATACATAGCTATCCTATTTAACACCTATACATACATTTGGAAAATAAAATCAATTTGCCACCATGAATATAATTCGATAACAAAGAAGTACCTTAATTTAAATACCTTAACAAGCTTATGTACATAGCTAATAAAAAAAAAACTTGACTTATGGAAGTCCGAATATAAATACTTTCACTTTTTCAACACACTACCAGCAGAACCATTCATGTTTTGCGCCAAACTGATTATGCTAGAAATAATTTGTTTTCTGTCTGTTAATAATTCTGTACCAAAAATTAACTGAACTTTTAAATGTGTGTGTGTTGTTTTTAATGGGTCTGTAGGATTTATCTCAATGGTAAATCTATATACATATGAATATGATTAAGGAATCTTGTCGGAACCATAAAAAACATATATTAAAATTTGATTAGTAAAACCTATAAACTTCTAAAACTATTAAATTAACAATTAATTATATACCATATATATACATATAATTCCCCGTTATAATTCCATTCACTCATTCTAATTCCATTTTAAATGTTTAAAATCATAATTTTTTTTTACTATTGGGCTTCTCCTGTTGTCTTAAGCCTCGCGGAAATGACAATTTTTTCTTAATATCATGTAAATCGTTGATACCTAAATCTTTAGTGAAGAAAAAATTTTCCTTTTATATATAATGTATGCATATATATATATATGAATTTTCGTATTTTAAGTTTTCCCTTTCGCCGCCAACTTTCACTATTCCCCTGAAAAGGCTTAGTACGTGTTGAACATATGAGCCCCACAAAATTATTGAGCAAAATAACACTCCTCTTACAATGTTAAATTCCTCCTAGACTTTTAGTTTCACATAGCAAAAAGCAAGTAACTGAATGAAAAAATACTTATTCCACTATTTTCTTATAAAACAACTAAGGAAGTAACAGTCGAGCTAGCCCGACTGTTATGTACTCTGTACCTGGGGTTTGGAATTTAATACAAGTAGATTCACTATTTTCTTTCTTAAACTTTTAAAAAGCTAGCAACTGATCGGGCCAACTCAAAATTTGTGACGTCACAACAAATTCTTCCATTCCTACCCATCATCCTCTGCCTCCCCCTTCAACTTTCATATAAGTGCGACCGGCCGGCCACGGCCAACGCAGCGTTTTTATGCACCCCCTTAACTGTGACTTTAATTTACTTTGTTGATTATGGACGGATTCAGTCAAATTTGGCAACAAACAATAGGTATTTGTAGTTTCTGAGATTCTTTTGTTCATACGGATGGACAAGTAGGCGGAGAATGCCAGATCGATTTCTCTAATCATTCTAAGCATGTTGGGTGTAACGTCTCCTCTATATTACATACTTACGCACAATACTATTATACCCTTGTACCTACAGGTACAGGGTATAAAAATTGCCGTTGGATAATAATAATTGGGGAAATCAAATTGTAAAATTTAATAGTGCATGAGACACTGACATGACATGTGTTTCCAAAGTTACCACATACGAAATAATAATTAATGCAGCCCTAAATTCTAAAAGTACCGGCGAAAAAGTACTTTAATTCGATGTAATTTAATTTAATTTTGTTTCGCACGTTTAAATTAGGTCGATCTCAAATTATTTTAATAAATATTCTATCTTATAATAATTACTTATCTATGTTAAATGATTGCATAACATTTTAAAAATCTTAGGCAGTTCTATAGTTTCGTCAATTCAAAACGTAATCCTTCTTCTATTCCTCAATCTATGTATCTTAGAATCACTAATGCTACTATAATATTAATTATCACACTAATCTTTTTGCTGATTTCTTTCAATTCACCTATTCCTCTAAATTGTAATACCCCAATGAACCTTAACCTTTTAACCTGGGTTCGTAAATGCTTGCCCCCGGGGCGCCTGCCCGCAACTCATTCACATCTCACGGGCGCCCGCCCCTTGCTTACACAAAATTCACGGTCGCCCGCGAGGTTACCCGCCGGCTCACTTCGTGGATCGCCACAGGCGCGTCCCGGGCGACCGGGAAGACTGCGAGAGAGCCATGTAGCAGCTTGTTGTGGTTAAAAGGGGTGAAGGGAATGCTGAGGGCGACCGTGCCGAGATGTGTCTGCGGAGTGGATTCCGCTAGGTCATAAAATTTTGTCAGGCAGAGTTGCGCTATATGAAAATACCTTTCGAATGATACTACATAAGACCATCATCTAGATTCAATAGTAGTGAAAATCAAACTAAAAATAAATAAGAATACAAATTTATGTCACGTCACGAAAGTGACGGTCGTCGGTTATGTCAAGTCATGAAATATCAAGTGTTGCCATATAAGGGAGATACAGAAACAGCCGTTGTCCACTACTAAAGGCTTGCCAACTTGATAAAGTGGCTGTCCCACATTTTTTAAAAGTGGCCGCTAACTAGTAGTAATGGTGGAAATAAAATTTTAAAATTTTTTAACCCCTGAACCACCGATATGACAAGTGTTTCTAAAGTTTCCACTTACGAAATAAGCAATAGTTATTGTGGCAGCCCTAAATACTAAAAGTACCCTCGAAAAAGAATTTAAATTCAATGTACGAAGGAACAGTATATATCACAGTCGGGCCAGCTCGACTGATACTTCCTTACTTGTTTTATTTTCCCTTCTTAGTATGGCTTTATAAAACGTTGATCTACTTGCACTAACCTGGGAATTTACCTTATTAGTCCGTGATGGCCTCGCTAGGAAATGTCATACCGATGTCGCTTATACTGATTTCAGTAAAGCTTTTGATTCGGTAAACCTTTCCTTTCTTACACATAAACTGGACCCCATTGGTTTCCAGACTAAGATAATTCTTTGGATCTGAGATTACTTATATCTTAGAAGCCAAAGGGAAATCTTTAAAAATTGCGCGTCTAAGGTGGTGGAAGTCTGACCTGGTGTTCACCAAGGAAGCCATATTGGACCACTTCTATTTAATCTCTTTATTAACAATCTTCATAATTCTCTTTCCCATTCCGTTGTCCTTATACATATGTGCGGATGACGTAAAGTTTTGCTTCTCCTGCAAATCTTTCTCTACCAATATTCTATTTATTAACTTCTTCAAAAGTGCGCTCCTCTAAACTCTTACTTCTTAACTGCTTCAAGGGCAAGGTTATGTCTTTCTACACAACCGCATCTGGTCAATTAGAGATTAATGGACAACAACTTAAGCGTGTAGATTTTATGGTACATCTTAGTGTAGGCTTTGAACCCAAATTTCTTTTTAATTCACCATAATCTTTTAATTGGTAAGATTGACACTCCTTCACTTCTTGGTTGGATAAATCTCTGTCCCTGTACGGCTATTTATCAACTATCATCCTCTTTTCGTAAAGTTTTCTTTTACTGATTTTAGGTTAAATATATGCAATAAAAAACTTTAAAAATAAATTTATTAAAAAAAAAAATAAAATTTGAAACTAATATTAAATAAAGCTTTCCACTTCTTACCTCCTAGATGCTGAGTTATTTACTGTTAATAGTTGCCGCTATATTACAGTTCTCCATATGCTTTCCTTCAATTAAAGAATCACAAATTGTAAAACGATCTGGAAGTTTCGATTATGTAGCACACTTAAAATCTGGAATTTTATCAGGTATAAGTCAAGCATCAGCCTCAATTGCTTCAGGTAGTTCTGGAAGTAGTAGTGGTGGCGACGATGATAATTTCAAGTCACATGATATTGTTGTACATGTTAGTATGCAATATTTGTAGTTGTAACTCCTGTACTCATAATCGTGTCATATTTCTAAATTTCAGGGAAATTCTGTTGATTATGATCCCTGGTCCTTCAAAAAGTCAGTACTCAACACAATTTTTCAAGCAGTTAAAGCAATTACAGGCGGCGTAACTGCTCTTAAAGGGCAAATTATAAAAGGAAGCGGATATGCATTAAGTGCAAGTGGAAATTTGGTATCCGTATCTGGTGATAAGGTGACTGATGTGGGAAAAGCTATAATAAATTCAGCCCACGTTAACTCGCACACATATCCCACTAGTCATTCTAACCACGGAAGTTCTTTTCACCCTTTTACAAAACTAAGTTTATTGGCAGGCTCATCATCCAGTAGCACTTCATCGAAACATGTCTCGCCAGCGCCAGCACCCATTTTGCACACGGAAAGTAAGTAATAGATGAAAATTAAATTATTGTTAAAAAAGTAAGAGACAGAGTATGATTACAATTAAGGATGAAACCCATAGACATACATATGTGCATAATATATTGAAAAACGCACAATGATCAGCCTGGTGTTTTTATAGATAAGCCTTTTATATTTTAACTATCGGGACTGAATACCGAGGGGCATAATTGGTAACAGTCGAGCTTGCTCGCTGGACATCCTTGTATCCTGTACCTCCGCAGATTAACTGAACTTCTTTTTCCCTGGCACATATCTATAAAAACTACTAAGAGCTGATAACTTTATATTAAATAATGTGGCACATTTAAAAAAAAAACGCGAAAGAGGTAGATTTAATGTACGAAGGTTTTCTTCTTGAATTGCAATAATTCATTTTTAGTGTTAAAGCATTTGTATTGTATATACTGTGGATCTTTAAAGCTATTACCTTTTGTGTTCTCAACAGCCATATCGACATATGAAATACCCGCCGGCCATTCAAGTTATGGTGTACCATCGCAAGCTCCAACTTTTAGCAGTGCCACACACCATTATCTTCCACCCAACACCGGAGGCGGTGCTCAATTTAACATTGCTGCATTAGAAGCGCCATCGAATAATTATTTACCGTTTCCTACAATTGGTCATGATGGTATGTAGAAAGACCAGGAAATAATAGGTCGATATCCTATGTAACATGTACAGTAGACTTCTTTGACTTTACGAAATGATAAAATCGATCTACCAGGCCTTCTTTTCTGATCAGGCAAATGTATTTCTATATCATTCATACTTAAACAATAAGGGGATAAAGGTAGTATCCAAAAAAGAGTAACTTGTTTTGCCTACTGATATAACGAGCCTAGATTTAAAATTTGGTTGCTCTAATTCTTATAGGACCGACAGACGGACGGACAGTCTGAGATATTTTCGCACAAACCTAGAATGCAGTAAAAGTTGTGAAGATGGGTAAATAATGAAATTCCTTTTTTTTACAAAATGGGACCAAATTCGTCTAAACTAGGGATGCTTGATAAATATTGATGTTCGATGATCATAGAATAGAATAGAATAGAATAGAAAAACATCGATGTTCGATTTGTAATAAATATCGAACACCCCTATTCTAAACTAATAGAGGCCTAGAATAAACGAAAACGATACCCCCGTACCAAGGGTATAATAGTTTTGTGCGAAAGTATGTAGCATAGAGAAGGAATCGTCGGAGACCCCTAAAGTTATATATGTTACAATATGGATTACAAATGGATTCAGCCACGACCGTCTGCTTGTCCGGTCGCCCATAAGTCCGTTCATCCATACGTCTGTTCATATTAACAGGGACTATAAAAAGAAAAGAAACCAAAATTTATATTTGGACTCGAAATCTGCAGGCAGATCAACTTTTTGATTACTTTATTTTATGATTCCACGCCCCTTTTTCGCCTTGTCTCTTAAATGTGAATGGCATTTATTATACCCTGTACCTGAAGGTACAAGGATATACTGTGTTTGTGCGAAAGTATGGAACATGGAGAAGGTAATGTCGTGGACCCCCCAAAGTCACACCCAATATGCTTAGAATGATTAGAGAAATCGATCTAGCATGTGCCTCTGTCTGTTCGTCTGTTTGTCTGTCTGTCCTTATGAACAAAAGGATCTTAGAGACTATAAGAGCTGGAGCAACCAAATTTAGTATTTAGACTCGTTATATCTAAAGGCAGATCAAGGTTATCTTTTTCTTTTGATGCCATGCCCCTTTCCACCCTAATTGGTTATATGTAAATTACCTTAACAATTTTTAAAATAGAGTTTTGGTCTCTATGAAAGAGTTGTGCGAAATAAAAATATCTTTTTCGCGGGTACTTTTTGTATTTAGGGCTGCCACATTAACTGTTGATTATTTCGTATGTGGTAACTCTGCAAACACGTGTCATATCGGTTCCTTATGTACTAATAAGTATCAAAATTTGATTTCCACTAATATTTTGAATTAACGGCCACTTATAAAAAATATGGGACTGCCACTCTATCAAGTTATCAGGCCTTTAGTGGTGCATAAATGCTGTTTTTGTTCTCCCTTATATGGCAACAATTGACATTTCATGTGTATGTATACTATTGACATCTGCGACGACTGTCACTTTCGTGACGTCAAATAAATTTTTATTATACCCTGTATGGAAGGTACAAGGGTATAATAAATGCCATTCACATTTAAGCGCTTGCAACGTTTATTTGTGTAGGTTTTCTGGTATAATGTGTTTGTGCAAATCTATGTAACATAGAGCAGAAGACGTCGTAGACCCACCAAAGTTACCTCCAATAAGGTTAGAATCAAAAAAGAAATTGATCTAGCCTTGTCAGTCTGTCTGTCCGCGTGTCCGTGTAAAGAAAAGGATCTCAGAGACTATAAGAGCTATGTAGACCAACCAAATTTGGGACTTAGACTCGTTATATCAGATCAAGTTTATCGTTTTTTTTTCGATGCCAAGCCCTCTTGCCGCTCTAATCATATAGATTTGTTTAATAGTTACAATTTTGAATATAGAGCAAACTTTTTTATGGAATCACGGCAAAGAATATACATATCGTTCGTTTGGCTTAAATCGGTCCATAATCAACGGAGTACCTTCAAGTAAAAGTTTTGGGGTGGGAAAAAAAAAACCGCTGGCACGGCCGTGGCCGGCCGGTCTCGCGCACATAAAAGTGGAAGGGAGAGGCAGAGAATAGGTAGAGACGACCACTGTGATGCGTCACTTGCTAGCTTTTAAAGATTCACGAGTGAATGGGCTGGGAGTCAAAGAAATACCTTTAGACAGAGGTGGGCAAAACCTACACAAATAAACGTTGTAAGCGTGTGCATAAGCAGCAAAAAACGAAATGTCATCCGAAGTTAATTTTCGGCTGTTTCTCAAATGCACATACAGTGTGCGTGTGCCGACTGCGCTGCGACAGAATTTTTGGCCCTATCCACGCGTGGAAGGGAAATTTAGAGTTTGCCCACCTCTGCCTTAAGACGCTCGTCGTAGCTGTTTTAAGAATTAAATTTGCTTCAAAATAGTTAAATTATTTTGATTCCAAGCCCCAGGTACAAGGTATATCAGAGTCGGGCTAGCTCGACTGTTACTTCCTTACTTGTTTTTGATTTATATTTTGATTTTTTTTACTACTTTAACCTAGATGGTCGTATGTAGTATCATTCGAAATGTTTTTTTTTTATTTCGTTTAACTCTTCTATAAAAACCAAGACTCTATTTTCAAAATGGTAGCTATTAAAAAAATGTATATGATTAGTGCGGAAGGGGGCGTGGCATCGAAAAAAATATAAACTCGACCTGCCTGCAGATATAACGAGTCTAAACCCCAAATTTGGTTATCCCTTTAATATTTTGTTCATGAAAAAGAAAGGTACATATTCGGATTTTTACCCGAGGAGAAAATTCACGCACAACCATATGTTTGTTCAGGTCATAAATCGGCAAAGGCTAGGGTTTATGATTAGACCAAATGGGTTGGGCCTGTAAGGGCTTTCGAAATAGGTCTACCATATTACAAAGAGAATAGTGTAAAAACTAATTCAATGCGTCATTAATGGACCTTTTAGGCACAATTCAAACCAAATAATCTATGAATTAATCGTTCTAGGCATAACAAAATCAGTTTTATTTATATGGTGTCGAGTCGGCGTTGGCATAGTTTCAACTGAATACATGTTTGGTGTTACTTGAATTTTGAGATTATAGAGATCTTTAAGTAAAGAAACGGATTGGTTCTCAAAACTTCTGAGCTAGATAAGATCAAAAAATTTACTAATGGAATTCTTAATTAAGCAAGTGATCCATCCATAAGGTGAATATTCCGAAGACAAAACTAAACTCTAACAATCAAACGGATGTGACCATAATTGGTTAAAATCACCTAAAAACCAACCGCTAATGTATGATTCGCAGAAATATGTTGAAGGTATAAATAAGTTTGGAATTTAGGTTGGATGTAAGAACCAAATAGATAAATTGAGCAATACAAGTAGGTGAATCTTATTTTAACACAATTAGAAAGAGATAGTTAGACAACGTTAAGAAGGTACGGCAATAAATACACCTCCATCTCTACTTAACGCGATCACATCTGAAAATATAATTAGTAATAAATAAAAAAGGAAATAAAAGTCGAGTGCGCAGCTATGATATGTATGTATATCCTGCACCTTTTACAATGAAATTAATTTGGCGGTATTTTTTAATATTAATTTAATATCGCTTTTCGATTTAAAAGCCTAACTCAATAGTATGAATATATTTAATTTTCAACAACAATATATGGATGTGACAGTCGAACTTTTATGGTATTTATATACTTTATATATGTACCTTTCTATAATCGAATTATAATATATATGCAAATATCAATATAAATAATTTTCTAATCCAAGCCACGAGCACATTATGTCAAATTGGTATTGGGGTCTTTTCATCTTACTACTAAACTGTGACTGAGCAGAAAGAAGGAACAACAAGTAAGGAAGTAACAGTCGAGCGAGCACGTCTGTGATATACCCCGTACCTGGGGCTTGGATCAAAATAATTTTACTATTTGGAAACAAATTAAATTCTTAAAACAGTTACTCTGTCCGTCCTCAGGTAATTTTTTGACTGCCATCCCATTCACTCGCCAATCTTTAAAAGCTGGCAAGTGCCACAATATGCGAGGTAACAACAAATTCCCCCACCCCACACTCAGAACGCGTCACAGCGGCCGTCTCTGCACATTCTCTGCCTCCCCCTTCCACTTTTATGTGCGCGCGACCGGCCGGACACGGCCGAGGCGGTGATTCTATTCCCCCACCAATAAACTTTGACTGGAAGTTCCTCCGTTGATTATGAACGGATTTAAAAAAGCGAAAGGTATTTGTATTCTCCGTCGTACTTCGATACAAACTTTTGCTCTATTTCCAAAATTGTAGCTATTAAACAAATTATTTGATTAGGGCGGGAAGGAGGAGTGGCATCGGAAAAAAAGATAAACTTGATCTGCCTGCAGATATAACGAGTCTAAATCCCAAATTTGGTTACTCTAGCTCTTATAGTCTTTGAAATCCTTTTGTTCATACGGACAGACAGACAGTTAGACAGACGGACGGATAGACAGACGGACACGGCTAGATCGATTTCTCTAATCATTCTAAGCAAATTGGGTATAACTTTGGGGGGTCTCCGACGCCTCCTTCTCTATGTTACATACTTTCGCACAAACATATTATACCCTTGTACCCTGAGGTACAGGGTTTTATTACGCGTTCTTATTAATAAATAAATTCCACATTTTCTGTGGAGTTGTTACCTGCTGTACAAAATTAGTGATGTTAACTTAAATTTCGTTATAAAATTATAATTAAACCATTAATATCACATATTTAATTAGAAATTTTAATATTTTTGTTTATTACATATAAAACAACATCTACACAATACATAACAAAACTATTAATTTGGCGGATCAGCTTTTCAAACAAGCAATGGTAATCTCATTATTACCGGACACCAGAAAACCTCTACAGATGAAAAGGAGTGCAAGAAAGCACAAAAATTGTACGACATTTTAGTTCGGCTGCCGAATGGATCAAGAAAACATATTGATACAAATGCAATTGATAGTCAAACCAACACTATTAAGGATAACCTAAACTTAAAACTGACAAAAAATTTGGGGGTTCCACTTCTTCAATCGGACACTGCCATACCACAGATTTCTTATAATCCGGCCGAAATATATCATAGTATCGCAAGCCGGAAAGAAAATGAATCACCTGAAGCTATTTATCTAAGAAAACATCCAAACGAAGACTATGACAATATTTTAGGAGCAGTAACTCAAACTAATCAATTGCAAAGTAATTTGAGACTAAGGGACAACAAAAAGATAAATAATATTGCACCTTTTGTATCAGGCCTAAAAATTTCCGATTATTTTAGTAATACCAAAAGTTTTATGAATATGCCATCAAAAAAAAGAGTATCGGGTCCATTTCTACCACCAGCCATTTACAAATCACAATTTTCAAACACGTTAAGTTTAAAACCAAATTTGGTAAATTTGAGTAATCAAGCTGAAAGAAATAATTTCGCAAGCGATTCTTATTATTTTGGTACACAAATGCAAGATGATATAATTTTTAACCGAGTTACAGAGACTTAGAATTGTGTAGTCATTTATTAAACATGTCAGTCACTTCTATTAAGAAATGTAGGTATGCTATTAACTATATATATCACATACTTCAAGTGTAAGTTTAATTTATTCCGATTTTTTGTTTGTATTGTAATTTAATTAAAAATTTTG
Organism: Lissocephala sabroskyi; assembly: GCA_037075105.1. Classification (NCBI taxonomy): domain Eukaryota; kingdom Metazoa; phylum Arthropoda; class Insecta; order Diptera; family Drosophilidae; genus Lissocephala; species Lissocephala sabroskyi. Next base: position 2,547 of record JBAMCP010002188.1, on the reverse strand, counting down.
TGACAAATTCAAATTTAATAAATTATTTAAAATCTTATTATATATTTTCATTACAGAATAAGGAGGATTGTCATCTAAATTGATGTAAAGAAGTCAGTTCAACGTTTCTTTTGGGGTAATTTCTAACGTTTATTTTTAATTATAATTTTATAAATATTGTGATTACATTGAATTAAAAAATATAATGATACTAATAATTCTGTTGACATTTAATTTTCTTATTTATTATTTTATTATTAAACCTCTAAAACAAAATATGCGCCAATATAAAAATGTCGACTTAAGCTAATCTAAAGACGACAAGACAAAGTGGGCAAATGCCAAATATGCCAATATGCAAAAATAAAGACAAGTAAGGAAGTAACCGTCGAATTTGCCCGACTGTGATATACCCTGTACAACCGTACATTGAAATTAATTTCCTATTCGCGGGTGCCTTTAGTGTTTAGGGCTGCTGCACTATTAGTTATTATTATACCCTGCACCTGAAGGCATTACCCGAAGAAGATCAGAGTCAAACGCAAGAAGAGCTAGCAGAATCATTAGGAGTGACTCAACAAGCCGTTTCCTTACGATTAAAAGCCATGTGAATAATTCAAAAACCAGGAAATTGGGTGCCTTATGACCTGAAACCAAAAGATGTTGAAAGGCGATTTTTCACTTGCGAGCAGCTGATTCAAAGGCACAAAGAAAAGGTTTTTTGTACAACTTATAACTGGAGATGAGAAGTGGATAATCTACGACAACCCCAGGAATAAAAAATACTAAGCTAAGCCCGGTAAGTCGTTGCCATCGACCTCAACAGCAACACCAATGCCGAACATTCATGGTTCGAAGATCATGATATGTATCTGGTGGGACCAAAGAGGTGTTGTTTACTATGAGCTGCTGAAACTTGGCGGTTCCATTACGGGCGATCGGTATCGGCTACAATTGATTCCTTTGAGCCGTGCATTGCGAGAAAAACGTCCGAAATACCAGGAAAGAAATGATAAAGTTAATCTTCTTCATGACAACGCTCGGCCTGATGTTGCAAAGGTCGTCAAAAAATATTTAGAAAGGCTCAAATGGGATATTTTACCACACCCGCCGTATTCCTCGGACATTGCTCCTTCTGATTATTGGTTGTTCCGAAGGATGCAGCACGATTTGGCAGGTCACCGGTTTACTTCTTTGGAAGAAATCGAAAATTGAATCCAAACTTGGATCGCCTCAAAAGACGAATCATTTTTTCGAGATGGAATTCGAAAATTGCCTGAGAGATGGAGAAAAGAAGTAGCCAGCGATGGGCAATACTTTATTTAATCTGTTCATTACTTTTGTTTTAAAATAAGTGTATTTTTAAACACAAAAAAAAAAAAAAAACGGAACAAACTAACTTGTACTCCCAATAATATAACCGCCAATATGGTTAGAATCAAAAAAGAAATCGATCTAGGTCTTTGCGTCCGTCCGTATGAGCAAAAGGATCTAAGAGACTATAAGAGTTAGAGAAACCAAATTTTGAATTATATCTACAGGCAGTTTATCTCTTTTTTTTTTCGATGCCACGCCCCCATTCCGCTCTAATCATATACATTTTTTAATAGCTACAATTTTGATAATAGAGCAAAAGTTTGTATGAAAGGACGGCGGAGAATTTTTTGTTTTTTGTGTCTTTATTAACGATCTATCTAAACAAATAAATGGAGCACTCGCGATTGCGCGTAGCGTTTTATTTTGAAATCTTTGCAGGATTTCAATGTTTGAAGTTGACGCTGTACCCCACAGCTGGATCCCATATGTCCTTACGGGTTTTAGTATAGTTTTGTATAGCAGAACTTTATTTGAAAGGCTAAGTTCCGATTTAAATCCGAGTAGCCACCTCATTTGTCGGAGCTTTAGATTTAGCTGGGTACTTTTAGCTTTGATGTGCGCCAACCATGTATGCCTTCTATCTAGGGTGAAGTCAAGATATTTGACCGAATTTTCGGAAGTTAGTGTCGTACTGTTGAGGCTTACAGGCGGGCACTGTTTTGTCTTTGTGACGAATGTGATGTGCGTGGATTTGTTCTCATTTACCATAATGTTCCATCTCTGAAGCCAGGGCTCTACGAGGGACAACTGGTCTTGAAGTTTTTCAGAGGCCATGATCATTTGAAATAGCCATAAATGCGGTGTCGTTCTCATAGGTGGCGGAAGGAAGGTCTGCTGTGAAGAGTGTATACAAAATTGGCCCCAGCACACTTCCTTGGAATACTCCGGCTTTGATCTTTAATATCTCAGACTCTGCCCAATCGCACCTGACATAAAAAGTACGCCTGAGCAGGTATGACTTAAGCGTCAAAAAGAACGGGGTTGGAAGTGCGATCTTCAACTTGAACAGCAACCCCGGGTGCCAGACTCTATCGAAAGCTTGTTTAATACAGGGTTCGTAAATGCTCGCCTGCGAGCGCCCGCGAGAGCAACCGGCTCACCAAAATTTCGAGAGCGCTCGCGGGCGCCCTCCAAAACTTCGAGAGCGCTTGACATTGGACCAGTAAAATTTTCGTGCTGGCTCCTGTACCC
>JBAMCP010002187.1:0-12381 GCA_037075105.1 Lissocephala sabroskyi | reverse complement strand
CCCGCCGGCCCCACCCAGCTGCGGTTGGGGCGGAATGCAAGCCAGGCTCGTGCCCAACCGCCGGCCAGTGGCAACGGAATTCCACATTCATTCGAGGGAATTTATTCTACAATTTTCGCAATCATTATGGATTTACGGGTGCTCAACTAAAGGAATGTGGACAAAGTGCTTCTTTTACTTTCTTGTTTGAAATAAATAAATCCAGGCGATGCTTTTCTTGGCCTCATCTAGTTATTTGCCTTTAAGCTTATCCATCCTAAATTATTATAATATTTTCTAACACAAACCACCGACAATAACTTCTTGATGTAGAGAATCGTTTCGTTTTGAGTTACTGCCGTGGTAATGATGATTAGAGAGGATCCTTTGCGATCTAAATGATCTATTTTATCCCTGATCAAGCTGACCAAGTCAATTCAATTTTCAACAAAGAAATTTTGTGGGTTTCATATTTCTTTTCTTACTTAGATCGGAATACTTTACTTTAGCATTTAAATCCGATTTAAATTTATAAATTATTTCTTATTTTGCTTAGCTAAGGATTTTTTTAGTAGAAAACTTAATTCAATTTTCAATTGTTCGTTTTTATCAAAGAAATTCTATTATAATTAATTCATAGAAAGACCATTTGTGATCATTTCTAAACAAGATTTAAAATAGTTGCACTTTTAAGTTGTTTACCTTAATTTTATATGTGTTCTTTTGTTTTTATTTTTTCTTCCAGCTACCAGAGAACTTCTAAGGTCGCAAGGACGTCTCTTCGAAGGTAAGCTTACCAGAAGTCTTTATTTAAGAATTTGATAGAAGAGATTCCCCAAAAGTCGAGGCATATGCAAAATTCTTTATAACTCAGCCGTCTTCAAAATTTACGAGCTCTAAATTGGCTGCCCGTGCCAGTCTCATTTCCCTGGTTCTCTTCTTTCGCTCTCTCTCTTTTCCTCTTTATCTGCGTTATTTCTGCGCCCCAAGGCAGTAATGTTCGATCCGAAAAATACTGTGTTTAGGGCAAAAATGGTCTTCGGTCGAGTGGTCCTCCTCTTGTGACATATCAAGGCTTCTGCGCCTTCTAATGACTCTCGAGTTTAAAAGATGAGAGCCCGGCCGCAGCATCGTTCCTGCCGCGACTCCCACGACGCCCTGCCCTTGAAATCCGTCAGATCCTTGGGCACTCGACCAGCCCGGCTGGCCGGTCATTTGGCTAACGTGAAGACGCTCGGGAAGGGCCGGCGTAGTTTATGCCTCGTGGACGAGAAGTCATTGGCAGGCAGTCAAATTGAGGGGCAGCCTGTGCAATGCTTCGGGTGCGTTAGACGTGACGTGAATAATGAGCACGATAAGGATCACAAGTGCCAGGGACAGGGCCAGGGCATCGATGGGGCAGCTTGAGAGACGTGCATGCAAATTTTCAAGATTATGCGGCGATTACCTGCGGTTAAAGTGATTTAAAGGAAAATGCTTGCTGCCTCTCCCGCAACTCCCCTGGTCAAAAGCAAAAGTACAGTTGCCTCTGCCTCCTGATCTCCTGGCACAAAGTGACAGATGGCGCCAATCCGAAATCCCCCAGACTGCGTTTCTAAGTCGCTGAATAAACAAGCCATCAGGCGGCGCAGGTTCGGCGCCCCTGGAGCTGGCATCGTATTCATATTCGCATTCACACACAATTGCAATTGAATTGGAGATTGACAGGTTCATGAATGGTTATTGTTCGCTGTGTTTGTATTTGAATTTCATGCCAGAGAAGAATTGCAATTGCTCTTTTAGTAGTGCCGCCGGTCCAGCGCCGAGTGTCAGCCAGCGGGCGGGCAGGAGGATTATGCACTTGAGTAAATATGGATTGGCCATGGGAACTCCGCCTCCCGCTCCCTGGAGAGGCCGCTGAGTGAGTCGTCAATGTGGTTGATTTTGATTATTGCCCGGCTAATCTGCCTCGGAAATACACATACCCAATTATGGGCGACCGCATGTTTCTATTGCATCAGAGGAAGCGCATTTCGGATCAGGCCTAAGCCCAGTTTCATGGCCTTTCTTGAGAGATTATGTAAACAGAGGCAATTGAATTGAGAAGGGCCAGCGAATTGGATTGCCTAATTGCGAGGGATCCTGCGATCCGGGCTAGGCTCATTGTGAATTCCAAATCAAGTGAATCGAATCACCTGTTGTGAAAAAATACAAACAAGGCGAGTGGAAAATTCGCATGCCTTGGGGTTGAGAGAAGATTCGAAATTTTGATTTTCCAACGCATAAATTCGCATACGAAATCAAGAGTCCCGGCCCCAGACTTAAAGGACTTCAAAGCACGGCCAATAAAAATTCAATTTCAATGCCTCACAAGCCACAACCCCAAGGACACACATGCCAAACCCGCTGGTGCCCCCGAGATAGACGATCTCCCGTACGAAACTTGGCTATTGATTTAAACGTAATTGGGGGTGAAATAGCGCAATTAAACGGCTCGAATGACAGCGACTTTTAAGTGCGGTCGATCCAGAAAGGTAACGCATTTCCAGCTGGCCCGCCCCCGGCAGGACCCCCGGCCAGACAGCCGCGCGGAAAGGGTTCCCTGCGTTTTTTAATGATGTCAGCCACTCGACAAGTGGACCAGGAAAATACAAACACTCGCACTTGTTCCCGGGTCCTATATAATTAGAAACAAATGGGTGGTTACAATTGGCCATTGTTCTTGGGTGAGATTAGCTCGGTCGGAATTTTGACAGATGGTAATTTTCCATTTGTGTTTTTTTGATCTGGCAATTTTGTGTTTAAATTTAAAAGTGTTTTGTGATCCTTCGCTACACATTATGTGACAAACAGGCAATTTAAACTCCAAAGGGGTGACGGATTAGCCAGGACAATCAAACGATTTGCAATTCAAGCTGACAGTTTGTGTTGCAATCATTGTCACAATATTTTGACTTAAGCCGGCTGATTGCCTGATTAGCTAAAAAGGAAATTTTGAAATGAAAGTGCATCGTCTCCCAGGTAACTCCAGGGATCTGGGCAGATGGAAAGCCGTCGTCCTTAGCGAGAGAGCCAGCGTCGTAATCATATTCATAACTCCCAGGGCGCAAATTATGGGTTACCACATGTTGATGGCATTTTGTGGGTGGTAATGAAATGGTCACGGCCAGCGACTCATTTTTTATGCCGCCCCGGGGGTGTTGCCCACTGAATGGGGGGCAATTCGCGTATCGACAGAATGTCACGTATGACACTAAAACCCCTCGTTGGTGTCAATGATAGCCAACTGGCGGTGCGAGGCTTTCATTTTTTACCATACGCTTGGCCACAAAGAGGCAGAAACCGACGACACCGACACCCTCCCCTGGCCGAAGCGCCAGGAAGTTGTAATTACAATTTCGTGTTGCAACCACTTGGCATATCATTCTGCAGGCTGAAGGCAAGGCGGCTCGCTGGGGTGGTGACGATGGCGGCGGTGGTGGTGGTGGCTAAGCGAGCGTGTAATTTACAATTTGGTCTGGTTACCCGCGCCGTTTAGAGCCGGTAAATGTTTTAATTATGGTCCGTTTTTTATGAGTTTGACGATTTAACCGCAGTGCTTAATATTTTATTGATGGTGGAACTGATTTTTGATTGGCTGTAGAAACTGCAAGTGACTCTTGACCGCTCAAGATGAGATACTTCGATCAGCTATAAAATATCCTCAGGATATAAGATCTGGTCGGCCGGCCCTTTAGTTGTAGCAGCTGATTTTAGGTCCGGGATGCGTATCTTAAATAATCGCTTCCGGCGGACCCACGCTGCCCTCGCTGCGGCAACAGCTGCCATAAATTGTTCATGAAAATGCGTGTGCTTCCTGCTGGCGGTTCAAGTAACGCTTTTAAGCTTCCTTTAATCCACTCCCTGTTATTTATTAAATTCCTGACTTGAGAGCTGTTGACTTTACTGATTCCACTTTCCATTTTTAAATGTAATCGAAACGCGCCATCGCGGTGGCGCTGCCAACTCGGCTCGGGCCTTTAATCAGGGATGATTTTTTAAATGTCCGCACTGCAAACAGAGCGATAACAGCTGTGGGCAACCCAGACAATGATTACGCTCGAGAAGCAGCCCTGGAAGCTAACTAGTCGGGCAGCTAAACATCTGCGATAGCCTGAATTTTTTTAAGGAGTGACGAGTGCGAGAGATTACAAATCCGTTGTGTTTCTCTGCCTGGAAATTTTTTTTTAGAGTTGTATTTTTACTGCAAAAATGTTATCGAAATGCAGCCCTTTTAAAATGTGAATTAATTTTTAATTCCAATTACTTTATTACGTATTACGTTATGAATTACGCTTCCGGCCTTTAGAAAGTTCTGTTTATTTGGTCTCAAGTTGATGCGGTTTTTTGTTATAATTTTTAATTCAATTTACCGGCTGTGGATATGACAACTCTGGGCAAAAAGAAAGGGACAGATATATTAGAAAACCCTTAATCGGCTGCCGTGAATAACTAGTAATCAGAAATTTTTATTAAAATTTCCGGCAAAATGCTTGTATTGTTTTTCGTGTTCGGACTCCTGATTTCCCAAGGATGGGTGAGTTGTTCAACACAGTTGATATTCGCTTACCCATCACCGAACACCTGCTTAACAGGGCTATCTGGAGCACGACAGTTTTGTCACAATCGAACTGCACCATGCCTTTGGTGGCGAGGAGTTCACCTTCCGCGGAAATGTGTCCATTCCCAGCCTGAACTCCGGGCTGTCTAATACAGTGCAGGAGCCTCTGACGGGGACACAAATTGAGAAGCTAAAGGCTCTGGTGAAGAACGATGAATTCTACCGGCTGCGGGCTTCTGTGATTTATCCCAATGGCAGCAAGCAGCGTTTCCTTACTTCCAGTAAGGCCTGCCATGTCCTGCAATCGCAGCTAGCCGATGTACTGTGGGTGTCTCTGGATGTAAATGGATATGTGACCTCGATTCTTCAAGCACCTTCCACCAACACAGTGGAGTGCAATAAGGAGGAGGCTCTTGGAGTGGATTTGATTGATTTGGAGTTCAACACGGACGTTTTCATCAAGCACGCTGAGCTGGCGCCCATCCCAGATACGGCTAGTTTCATTCAGAAAGTAGAGCGGGAGCGTGAGGCTCGCGAACGCGGAGAAGTTCGGGATAACCGAGGATTCTTCGCCAAGTACTGGATGTACATTGTGCCTGTGGTCCTGCTGGTCTTCATATCGGCAGCCACCAACCAAGAACAACCAAAATAGGGACCCATTTCGTTAGGTAATTGTTTCAATGTTTAGCCGCTTTTAAGGAGTCGAGGGAAGCCCAAACGAAGTCCAAATACGGAAGAACCTCAGCCAAAAATAAAGTAATAAGCTAAGAACAATTGGACAATTCAACGATATTTGTGTGTACAAGTTAACAGATTTGACCCTAAGCCTTCGCGCTGTCAGTCTTCTCCACCAGCTTTGCCATCATCTTCTCGTCCTTGGCCTTTCGCTTAGCCTCCTTCTGTATGCGCTTCATCTCCTTCTCCTTTTGCTCTAGCATTTCCTTGAAGCGGTCATCCCGTGGGTCCACTTTGAAACCGAAATGCCGGCGGACTTCTTCAATCATTCGTTCCTTGCGCTCTTTGGCGACCAAGGCATCAGCCTCTCGTTTCGCTACCTTGGCGTTTAGATCCTTTTTCCATTGGTCCAACTTCTCCAGCTTCTTGGCAATATCATTCTCACGAGTTTCAATGGCCTCCAGCTTAGCGGCGTTCTGGGCCTGGACCTTTTCCATAAGCTGCTGCAGGGTGTGCGGTTGCGTAATGCGTTGGAGCTCCCGTGCCTTCGTTTGATCGGCTTTGGAGTCGAAGCAGATCTTGGGATTGACTTGACTCTTGGCTCCGTACCTTCCATACATCTTCCTCTGGTATTTCTCTGTCATGTGAATCCATGAGTGCGCCTCGTCGTACGGCAGTTCGTCATAAAGCATGCGTTTGTGCTGTGGGAGGAGACCGGACCGGTCGAATATTGCTGGGTTGACCGGCTCTGCTTCTTCTTCGGCAAAGGAAGCCGGCTCTGTGTTGCCAGTGGCAGCAGCCTGAGAGTACTTGCTGCATGCCACTTGCAGCGTGGATTTCGCAAGGTTTAATTTTCTTAAGCACTGCATTTCGAAAACAAAAATATTTGATGGTAAAATAGGGATGGTAATTTAATATCGATATATCGATATTTAGAAAAACATCATGGCCTTAGTTTCGCTAATTTTCGCTATCGGTATTTAAACTTAATAATTATTTTATTTATTTGAATACTTATTAGGTGCTTGGGTATTATTTATGTATTTTTACTAAAATCGAACTCAAATTTTATTAAAAAATATATAAATCATATATATTTTTTAAATTTGGCGCGTATGTTCTAGAGCTGCCATTATTATTTTGGTGGTGGCGCCATTTTCTCTTTTTTGGTAACATGACAGCCCTATTTGAAAATAAAGTTGGCAGCCCTTTTTTACCATGGAGGAAAGCACATGTCACGCGCAATTTATTCAATGACGGCGGATGCAGGAGCGTAAAAAGTGAAATTAACATTTAAACGAATTGTTAAAATCATTAAAATGAGCAAAACCGAACCCGCAGAAATCACTTCGCCAACGCTGAGTACAAGGATCACTAAAGGCGAAGTAATTGTAAACGATAAAGCACATATTGGCAAAATTTATAAGGTGGTTTGCCAAAATTTCGTGTAAGTGTATTCCAAATTTGTGTCTGTATTGTTAAATTCACTTTTTTTTTTTTACTAATCTTGGCAATTTCCTTCCACATTTCTCGAGTTGCATTAGAATTCAATATCAGATTGTGAATCACTTTGAATCTGAAGAAAGAAAGAAAATTTGACCAATTTTCGTGACGTCATTACAAATTGCGTCGTAATTTTTTCATTTCTTATTTGCAATTTCCTTCCACATTCCTCGAGTTGCATTAGAATTCAACATCAGATTGTGAATCAGATTGAATCTAAAGAAAGAATAGAATTCCCGATTTCCTATAGCCAAATTTGACCAATTTTCGTGACGTCATTAAAAAATTGCGTTTCAATTTTTTCATTTCTTAGCTCGTACTCCAATACTTCGTATAGGCCCGGCCTAAAACTAAACATATTAACCGGCCCAAATGGAACCGGCAAGTCCACCATTGTGGCCGCCATCATCCTCGGCCTGGGCGGCGACGCCACGCTGCTCGCCCGTCCAAGCGACATCAACAACTTCATCAAAACCGACGCCAACGTGGCCACCACCATTGTGGAGATCTACGCCGAAGTGAACACCGTACAATTCAAGCGGGTGATCTCGCGAGACAAGGGCTCCACGTATTATGTGAACGGTGTTTTGCACCGTCGTTACAAATTCTTGGCAGCCGTTGCATCGTTCAACATTCAAGTGGGGAATATGTGCCAATTTCTGCCCCAAGATCGAGTCCGGGTGAGAGTTTGTGGAAATTGCTTGGTTTTCTTTTTCTTATTGGCTGTTTGGGTTAGGATTTCTCGCAAATGAACCCGCAGGATCTGTTGGTGAACACGATTTCGTCGGTGGGCGATACGTCGATTTTGGCAGACTTCAATAAAATGAAAGAGTTGCGGAAGAAACAGCAACTTACCATTTCCAATGGCGAGAAGAGTAAGGCGCGCCATAAAGAAACCTTGGATCAAATACAATCGTAAGCCACCTAAATTTTAAATCAAACTGTCCAATAAGAACTTCCTTCTCAGGCTGAAGCTCTTGGTGGAGCAATACGAAGAGCGCCAGTCGCTCCTGAAGAAGCTCTCCATGCTGAAACTGAAGAAACTGGTGGACTCTGTGACCCAGGGAGAAACGTCCAACGCCAATCGCGCCAAGACCAGAGACAAGATAAAAGAGGACAACAAACTTTTAGAGGAACGTATGAATGCATCGAAGGCAGTTGTGAACCATGTGAGGATGCTTCAATTGCAATTGCAGGAGGCCACACTCAAGAGTGTAAGCAGGCTCAGATTTTCGGAGAGCCTTTCTTCAAATAACACTTAATCGTTTTTCAGTCCAGCGATTATGAAAAGGCCGTCCTGAAGAAACGCCAGGGCGATGCCGAACAGGAGGATCTGAAGCAAAATTACCAAATCAAGTCCAATAAGCTCGAGGTTCGCTATTCAGCTGATTGTTAAGTAATGATTAGTAATTTAGATTTATATTTAAAGAGACTCCGAAAGGCCTTTTTGGCGGGCAACAAAGATTTTGAGGAAACCAAAGGAAGACTTTTGGAGCTGCTGAGCGAAGGTGAAAAAATCAATGTCGAAAACGAAAGGAAGAAGCTTCTCGAAACACACAAAGAGCTCGCACGCAAGTCCATGGAGATTACCTATCAGAAAATCGAAAGGAGCCAGCGGCTGTCCGAACTCGACCATGAATTGAAAATGGTTAAAATCCCCAACTTAAAACGCCTGAAGGAGCGATTCGATAGGGCAAGCAACATGCGCATCAAGCAGCTCGAGGTAAATCGAATCAAATCAGACCCCAAGCAGCATATTAATTCAATTTTTACAGTCACTTAAACGCATGCGTCCGGAGGTTTTCAAAGTCTACAATTGGCTGCTCGAGAACAGATCGAAGTACCGTGCCCAAATCTTCAATCCCATAGTCCTTGAAGTAAGCACCACTGCGCCCATGATTTTGATATCCTTTTAACCGCATTCCTGCTTAGGTGACGGCCCGCACTCAAGTGGGCGCTATGTGCTTGGAGAGCTTGATGAGGTCCCGTGATTTGTACGCTTTCATGTGCGTTGATCGGCAGGACATGTCCGATCTCATAGAGGAGATTTGCATAAAGCAAAAGCTTCACGTTAACTTCGTTCACATTGACCTGGACGAGCCAGAAGTCGAGCCGCATGCTCTTCCATCACACATGAGGTTGCTATGCCCAAATCACAAGTGTTCTAACCAAAACTAAACCACCGACTGATTACAGGGACATTGGTTTCTTTGCCTTTGTCAAGGACCTGTTGATAGCCGATCCCATAATCATGAACAAGATGTGCACCTCTGCCTACATCCATATGGTTCCGGTGGGCAACGAGAAAGTCCGCAACACCTTCGAGCAGGTTGACAAAACCTACAAAGTCTATTTTGGCGGTAGGCCAACCCACGCAGTCGGCATTTCAAATCCTTTAACGCTGCTTTTTTCGCAGGCTACCAGAAGTTCACCACTTTCTTTTCCCAGTACCACAATGAGCCGATGCTGCAGACAACAATCACCAGGAATCAAAATATCATTCTCCATGAGGATGACTCCTCGGTGCGGGCAGCAGAGATCGAGTTCGTAGTCAAAGGCCAAGAAGTCTTACTGGTCAGCTAAGCAAGCGATTTTCAATTTTAGATGGAAGAAGTGCGAACTGGAAATCGAGATGATCAAAGAGGAGATCGAAGGCGTTTCCTCCTTGCACCAGTCGGTGGTGGGCGAGTTCGATAAGATAAAAAAGGAGAAGTCTGCTTTTGAGAAACGAGTGATGAAGTTGAACAATTTTCTGTTTGACTTGCGCTGCCAAAAGCGCCAGGTTGATGATCTAAAGAGATCGTGTTCTGGTAAGTCTTTTCATTTGCTCATGGACCACAAAATCATAAAAAATTTTGTCCCCCAGACACCCCACTGCGCGCCCTGGAGATTGAAAGGGACAGAATCGCCAAAGACATATTCCTAGGGCAAGAACAGCAGGCCAGGAACCTCCGGGCCATTCAGCGGGCATTCAACGAAAAGGCTGTGGCCTCTGCCATTGAGACACTCTTCGAGGGTTTCCACCAACGCTTTTCCAAGCAGAACGAGACCTTGGAAACCGCCTACGACAAGGCAATGGTAAGTAGTTGAATTCAGCATGAGATTTCTTTTGATTTAACGTTCCTGTTGGCAGAACCACGGCAAAAACCTGATGAATGCGATGGCCAAAACTGAAAGGGAAATAGAATCTGCCAAGGGAGAGATACGCAAGCTGGCTGACGGACATCTTCCAGCGGATAGCGAGTTCCCATTCCGCCAGGAGTTGGAGGATCTCAAGGGCCTGACCAACGACCAAATGAACCAATCGGTGGTGGAGATTCAGGCGCGCCTGGAGTGCGGGGAAGCCATTGACCCGAAGGTAAATCTAAGCTCGTCAGTCCCTCAGCCTCCATCTCACAACCAAACTCGTTCGCAGGCTGTAAAGAATTACGAGCTTCGGGTTATTGAAGCGAATGAATTGGAAGCCAGCATCGAACAAGCCAATGAGGAGGTGGAGAGCCTGCGTACGGAAATTAAGAACAAGTATGAGCAATGGGAGCCCAAAGTCACCGAGCTCATCGAAAAGATCAACGAGCGTTTCGTCAACTTCATGCAATCCCTCAGATACGATGGCCAAGTGGTTCTCTCAAAAAAAGAAGTAAGTTTCCCTAACTTAAATCAGTGTTCCAAAGTCATCTTTACAATTTTGCTCCCCCAGTTCGACTTTGACTCGTTCGGCATCCAGATTTTGGTTCAGTACCGCAAGAACACCAACCTCATGCCCCTCGACAAGTACGTGCAGTCCGGCGGCGAACGCGCCGTCGCCATAGCCGTCTACTCTCTGTCCCTCCAGCACATCACCCACGTGCCTTTCCGGTGAGAAAATGCAGTCCTCAAGCCAACGCCAGTGCATCAAAATTCGGGTCTCTTTTGCAGTTGCGTGGATGAAATCAATCAGGGCATGGACCCGATCAACGAGCGCCAGATTCTGGATCTGGTGTTCGAAGAAACCAGCAAACCGAACTCGGCCCAATACATTTTCGTCACCCCCAAGGTAAGGCAGCCGGCACAAACCGCAGAGCCTTTAATTTAACTAAGTTTTTGTATTTATTTCAGTTACTTTCAAACCTAAAACTCAAAGATGATCTTACGTTCGAAATCGTGTACAACTCGACGTGCGTGGATAAGGCCGTGAAATTCAGTAATTAGCATCACCAACACCAGGTAGATTTTCTTAAAACACGGGGAATTGGCTCGTGTTGTGCCCCATTTTGAAATTTCTAAGGGCATTACGTAGATCGAATTGCACGCAGATGCCTGTTAGAAATTCCAAGGAAGTGCAAACGGCTGGCAGACTGTGGTTCTCACTCTCATTATGTTGGGACTTAGTAGGCCAGTAGATAGATTATTGTGGCCATTAGCAATAACTGCTGATCTAAAAAATCCCAACCATAATGGGGGCATATTAGCGTTAGTCTCACACCAGAATTCTCACTATTCCTTAACTCGAAATCGAGTACTCGCCGGACGCGAGTTTAACCGACAACTGCGGATCTACGGATCCATCCCAGCTTTATATCTAGGCTTCACGCTCTCGCTGGGAAACGAGTCTTACGTGTTTGCTGTCCGTCTTCTTTCCGTTTTTCAATGAGCGGTTCTAAGGGCTTTAGTCTGTGTGGCTTTAGTTTCATTTTTGGCTTGGTTTTCAATTCGATTCCTTCACATCGAAAGGCTAGACTTCTGCCATTTGAAACCTTTCGGATATCGCCCACAAGGTCGATCGGTAATCCACCCTCCCAGTCTCAGATAAAAGTTGCGTTCGGCTTCATTGCTCTTTTCCGACTGGCCAGTGGAAGACGTACGACAGCCAAAGTATTACAAAATTTCCCATTCCAAGTGACGACGTTTCAATTAAGATAAAATACATTGAATTTATTTATATTTATCTTATAAATCGTGAGGCAAAAATATTCGTAGGAATATTTATATAGAACCCTTTCAAACTTAAAAGCGTTTTACGCTGTCCGTCTGCTTATCCATCCGTACGTCTGCCAGCCCATCCGCCTGGAAAACTCATCGCGGTTTTTAAAGCAGCCCAGGACCCCTGTCATTTTTTACGCCAATTCCCCGACGTTAAATCGGCCGCGGCCACCACTTGGTGCCGGCCAACGCATTGCATTTTCTATAAATCGATCAAAGCTACTTTTGGGGGCTGCAAAAATAATAGACAAATTAAAGCATTAGGGGATTTTATGAGGTTCATTTTAGTAGTTATTTGAGTTTCCAAATCGATCAAAACATATTTTTGGGGCTGAGGAATTAATAGTCGAATTAAATCATAAGGGGATTTTATGAGGTGCCTTTTTTAAATGCAGCAATATTTAATAGTCGTTGGTTTCCCCCCTTTTAAATTAAAGAACACTTTTGGGGCTGCATTATTACACTATTAAATTAAATTGTAGGGGAATTTTCCGCGGTTTATTTTTAAAAGCAGCATAATTTCGTAGGCGTTCGCGCCAAAAACAATAAAATTGTGAGTCCTTTTCCGCCCACCTGCACAGTTTTCCTTGCTAACCCTTCGATCCTTTTAGCGCTTTGGACGGCCCATGGAACCAACGAACTGGCCGTGCTGGAAATTGGCCAGAAGCTGAAGATGATGCTGCACT
>JBAMCP010002186.1:0-14329 GCA_037075105.1 Lissocephala sabroskyi | reverse complement strand
TCCTTTCGATTCGCTGAAAACTCTTGGAATGCAAAAATTAAAATTAAAGAATTTCCGGGCTCGGGGTCCTGCGGGTGTTCGGGGAGCTTATCAAGGCGAAATTAAGACTGAATTACTCTACAAAAGAAACTGTTTTATCCGAAATTCAACTAACACGAATCACAGCTCGCCGTGCTTCGGCTCATGGGGCGGAGGATCAGTCACTGGGAAGGTCTCTTCTCCGGCCTCCACAGGACCCCGACTGTGGGCCACATTCTCATGATCCTCAATGCGGGCATAGAGAGCCTTCAGCTCGGAGTCATAGTCCTTCCACTCGGGCACAATCCTTTGGGCAGCCGTCAGCTTGGCCTCCTTGGTCTGCGGATTGTTGCACAGGTCAATGACCTTGGCGCTCTTCAGCGAGGAGTCACTGCACCAGGTCTGGCACCAGAGCCAGTCATCCGGCAGCGACTTGATGGCCACCTGGTGGATCATATTGTTCGGCAGATCCTGATCCAAATTAGACAAACTATTCGGGTCCTGGCTGAGCGCCTGGTACTGCCCACGCAGCCGATCGCCGGCCGCAATCTTCCTGAACCGCTTCAGGTCCACCACATACAAGGCGGAGATGTGGTAGCGCCGGCCCATTAAGTGGCTGCGCCAGTAGCCCTGCTTCCAGAAGCGGAAGCCCTCCATGTCCTTGCGCGAATCACAGAACGGCGTGTAGGCATAGGGAGCCCCGTTGAGATCCAAGTCGTAGAGCTCCTTGATGTCCGTGCGGACAATGGCGTCGGCATCGACGAAGATGATCTTGCGCACGTTGAGGGGGAAGAGGACATCCAGGAAGAGGATCTTGTAGCCCCAAATGGTGCGCTGCTTCTCCGTCTGCTGGTGCAGCCAGCGCGGCCACTTGTACTGGACCAGCTCGTAGCGGAAGTTGTACTCCTTGGCCATGTGCGGCAGGAAGTCGGTGAACTGCGGCGACAAATAGTTTTTCAAGAACCAAAACTTCACCGGCGACTTGGTATGCTTCAGCAGGGAAACCATCATGATCCTTAGCAAACGTTCATAGAGATGCCCCGAGGCCACTGAGAAAATGTTGATGGTCTCGGTGTCCTCGTCCGCCGGGGCAGCCGGCCCGCTGCCAAAGGAACTGGCTATGCTGTTCCAAATGCCCGTCGGCGCCTGCTCCTTGTCGTCCGCCAGCAGCTCCGCCTGCTGCATGCCCGGCCGCTTCGACACCCTCAGCTTGATCACATGCGAACGCAGCGAGGTAATCAAAACTTGGATAGCACCAGCTCCCGCCTGGTGGACGGTGTTCGGGCCCTCGGCATGGGTGACATCGTAGATGTCCGTGGATTTGCCCTCCCTGAGCCGCAGCGACCAGGCCCCTGGGTTGGCCTTGAGCTGGAAGTAGCCCAGATTCGCCATCACTATGGTGTCCACCAGGGTGGGCTGGACCTTGGTGCCCAGCACCAGTTGAAGTCCTCGGGGTGGAGCCCCGCTGGCCGCATCGAAGCAGTGGCCCTCGAGCAGCAGGAACTCCAGGTCGAATTCGCTGTGGACTGGGCCGCCTATGTCGCGGAGCTTGATGTTGTCCAGATCGTAGACAGCGCTCACGGCCTCGACCAGCCAGTTCTCCGGGACCTGGAGCTGCTGGGTGAGCAGCGGATTGGCCGGCAGGCCGCTGAACTTGGCCACCGGCCCCTCGGCTCGATTGCCCGAGTTGTCGAATTGGACATCCGATTCCACCACATAGCGGTAGAAGTTCTTCACGGGCATGTCGCTGTGCTGGGGCACGGGGGTTAGGAACACCTCCACCTGGGAGTTCAGAGTCTGGCGCAGCAAGATGAGAATAGGCGTGAGCTTCTGGGCAGCCCGGGAGGCAGGATCCAGCACAGCCACAATGTCGAAATGCGGCTGGCTGGACTGCTTGGGCGGCAGCTGGACCACCGAGTGGTGGCGCTTGAGATCGGCTGGCAATTTGAAGCGCGTTTTGGTCTGGCGGGGCAGCAAACTGGCGTAGAGTTTCAGCAAAGTGTCGCTGGTGAAGTCCTGGGGCACACTGGATTCCTGACTCCTGAGAACCGAACGAACTTTCTCCGTGTACTGCAGGGAACTGTAGCGGGCCAGCAGGGCAAAGTCGGCGCTGTCGAAGGACTCGCTGGGGTTCAAGGGACCATAGATCCTGCCATTGCCTATGACCATGCGCTGGAACTCGCCCAGCCCCAAGACCCTTTGGCTGTAGACGCGCAGCATTTTCATATGTAAAGCCGTGGAGCCCAAAATATCAACTTTGGCCGAGCGGGGCAAGTGCCGGGGGCCTTCGGGTTTCCTTAGCCATTTCAACACCGTGTCGGTGGCCTCGGCGGGGGGCAGAGTCTGCATGGCCGTCCAGGCCAGGCGATTGAGGTTCTGCTCGTCGTTGACCTTGGGTCCTTGGGTGTTGGGCAGGAAGGCCAGCCGGACACTCTCGCCGGATTGGACATACTCCAGGGCATGGGTGAGTAGTGCGCGGCCTTCTTCGGTCTCCAAATCAGCAAACACCCACAGGGTGAGGAAGTGTAGGGAGGCCTGGCCTATGTCCTCGCTGGACTTCTTGCCGCCAAAGTATTTTAAATTGTCCATCAAAGTGGCCGTCATATCGCGATGGGAGAGCTTCTCCAGGGCCGCTATGTTGGCCAGATTCTTGTAGGCCACACCGTTCACATCCAGGAACTTGGCATCGTCGCTGCTGAGGATCCGCTGGTTCAGGCGAGGCATCACGTGGGGCTGGTTCATGAGGTAGTCGATGGCCTCGTCGCTGTCGGTGAAGTCGCCGCGGTAGACGGCCTTCTGCAGGCTCGAGGTCTGGCTGATGATCTCCGTGAAGATGGCCTCCTCGAAGTCGCTGTCAGCCGTGATTATGTTGCTGGGCATGGGCACGCCATTGAGCAAGGCCTGCGGCTGGCCAACGTCAGCAAAGCCCAAGCGCTCAATGAACTCAGCAGCCAACTTGCGCCCGTAGTCATAGTCGGAATCCTCGCTAAGGAACTCCTTGATCTTTCCATTCGTGAGCGTGGTGAACTCTTTAGCCAACTGCTTGACAATCTGAGAACTGGTGACGGTGGCGGTTTCCTCAACGGCCGCGTAGATGTCCGTGAGGAAGCTGAGAGCCGCCCGGCCGTCTTTCTTCTGGCTCACATAGTTGAAGGCACAGGAAATGGCAATGTAGTCGTTGGCCGTTTGATCCTGGGCAGCCCGGGCATCGAACACCAAACCCAAACGCACAGGGGCCTGGTGGAGCACAAAAGACTCCACCAACTTGATCACATTCCGGGCTATCGGCTTCAGCGGATCCACCACCAAAACCAAGTTGAAAACATTCTTGCGTATGTTGCGCAGCATCCCGGGGAAAGTGGGCCGGAGTAAATCCATCACCGAGGAGGGCCAGCGGCGGTACTGGGCATCCTTCTCGACGTCGTTGACCCACTGGACGGCCGTGTCGCGTATGTCGATGGCGAACTCGCGCTTGTTGGCCCCGGTGAGGTCCAGGGTAAGCAAAGCACTGGCCAGGCTGCCCTTGATGTTGTTGGTGGACAGGCTTTCCAGCACGCGGATCTCAGAGCGCAGAGTGTCTACCAAAGAGTACAGATCCATAGTGTCGGCATCGAAGAAGAGTCCGTTAATGAAGAGGGCGCCATCCGGCGGGGCCACGTTGAGCGAACGCCCAAAGGAGTCAGTGTTGTGCTTGACCTCCTCGCGTAGGTCATCGGTCACCTTGTGGGCCAGGAGAGTGCGCGCCAGCATGGGAAAATTCTGGGCTGTGTACTGGAGGATCTGGAGAGCCTCATCGCCTTGGATCTCGGCTATGGCGGCTGTGGCCTGGAGGCCTAAGTCCTGGAACTCCCAGGCCTTGAGCTGGGCAATCTCGTCATGGCCCTGGAGCAGGCGCTGGCGCAGTTGGTCCAAACCGCTCTTCAGCGTGGGATGGCGCGATTTCAGAGTCTTGAAGTCGAAGCCCTGGACCTCAGACTCCTCAGCAGCATCCTCCGCCACACTGCCAGCCTCTGGCTTGGGGGCATCGTCCTGGCTCTTGTACTCCGTGGACTTCAAGTGCAGCTCCACTCCATAGCCGGAAAGCCTTACCGGTCGCTCTGATCTCTTGGCCACCTGATGGCGCAGTATATAGCGTATTTTCCCATCATTGGCCTCGGTCTCTAGGACTCTATGGAAAGTGCGGAAGCCGCCGCTACCCAGGTCGCCATACAGAACCACAGTCCTTGTGTTGTTCTCACTGCCCGGGAAGATGTGATCGAAGCTGTAGGTCTCTACAGAGGCATCCAGGGTTTCGGTCGCTGGCATCTTGAGCTTGGCCTGGAGCTCCTGCAGGCTGCAGGCCAACTCCAAGCCCACCTGGGCGAAGGTGGCTGCCTGGCAAGAGCCCGCCACACGCAGCTCATCCGCCAGCTGGAAGTGCGTCTGGATGCGCGGCGTCAGGCTGTGCATGGCCACCACGAGCTTGAGCAGCGGCAGCTGGGCAGGACTCAAATGCTGGCGCACTAGATGCAGGGCAGTGTGGTACGCATTGGACTCCTTGTCTGTAAGGAATGGAATACAAATTGGCCTTTGAGGAATTTAAGCTGCCCCGACTCACCATAGTCACTGAGCAGCGTGTGGAGTTTTGTGGCGCCCTGCACGTAGTCCCAGAACAAGCCGGGCTGCTCGTCGGCCAGGAATTCGGCTATTTCCAGGTAGAGCGGCGTTTCGGTCCATTTGGCATTGATCAGTGTGGTTATTGGGTAACTTTGGCTGGACTCGGCCAGTGTCGCAATCGGGGCCAACAACAACAACAACCCGCAGAGGGTCCCGTACAAAAAGCAGCTCATCTCGCTGGCTTTTTTGCTTTTTGTTGTTGTTATGTTGACTGAGATTTGCGCATGCCGCACTCGTGTTCCTGGGCAAACCGGGTTAGTGGCTATGGCACCGGGCAATAAATAACAATAGATAAAACTGCTTTTCGCAGGGCTAATTGAATTTAACACAAAAAATGATGTGGCGTTTCGCCGGCGGAATCGATAGCGCGAATCGATAAATCGCGTCCCGCGTAAACGAATAATTTTTGATGTGAAATTTGAGTGAGCTCGCAATCGAATGTGATTCTAACCAACACTAAAAATTCTATTAATCGATTACCCGATAAACACGCCGCTTGCTAAGCGCAAACAGCTGACTCGGTTTGTTTACAAATTTGAATGGAGAAAATTCCAAAGGCGGCTTAGCCATGAAGTGCACGCTTGAGGGCAACAATGCGCGCGGTAAGCTAAATTCTCAACAAAATTCAACGCATTCGCCTCATCGTTGGTTCCTAGTCATTGCCAAGGCCATCCAATCGCTCTCCAAAGTGGGCCGGGATCTCTTCATCGAAGCCGACGCCGAGGGCCTGCTGCTCCGGGCCATAAACCCCACGCGCTCGGCCTTGGGCAGCATACGCTTCAGCCGGGCCATGTTCGAGTCCTTCGAGCTGCCGCAGACCCAGGACTCCTCGTGCTTCTGCAAGATCAGCATGAAGGCCTGCCTGGCCCCGTTCCGCAACATGAAACAGGTCGAGCATTGCGAGCTCGCGTTGCTGGACAACCAAACGAAGTTCCAGGTGAAGCTGCGCTGCCGCCTGAAGACCAAGAAAAAGGCCCTCATCGCGGGCATTTGCGACGAGAACATCAGCTCCCAGGTCTCCACGGACAACAATGCCAACGTGTAAGCCTCGCAAAAGCATCTAAGCACCGGAAATTCATAGGTCTCTTTCATCACAGCATCCGCGGAGGCTTTAAGCTTTTCCTGGAGATCTCAAACAATTTCAATTCGGTGGAGGAGGAGCTCACGCTCGAGGTGGATCCGGGCAGCTTTGCGGCAAAGAACTACGTCGAGGGAGCCCGGGTGAATCAGCGGTTCATGCGCTCCCAGCTGAAGTTTAAGCCCAACGAATTCGAGCATTACCAGACGGTGGAGAGCACCTCGGTGACTTTTTGTTTGAAGGAGTTTCGGGCGTTTTTGTTGTTCGCTGAGGCCTTGAACTCCGAGATCACCTTGGAGTTCAACGAGGCCGGCAGTCCGTTGTTCTTGAAGCTCAAGAAGCACGCGGACATCGACTGCCTGCTGATCCTGTCCACTCTGTCGGCCGCCAACATCAGCTACGCCGAGGAGAACACCTGCCAGGAGATCTCAGTGGACAAAACGAATGCCCGGGCCAAGCGCAAGAAGGACCCGCCCGCGGCCGCAGTCAAGCAGAAACGCAGCCTGGCCGACGACACCACGCTGGGCACCTCCGGCGTGGACGCGGTCCTCTTCCAGTTCCATGAGGAGCAGCCAACCCAAATGCCTTCCATCGAGCCCGTGCGCATGATGGATGCCGTGGACGATGAGGCTTTGATGGCGGCTGCCGAGGAGGTGGAGTCCAGCCAGACGGCGCCGCCAAGCACCGAAGTTTGCTTCTACAACACCGAGGAGAACCGACGCCCAGAGGAGGACGAGATGATACCTCAATCCCCGGAGCGGAGGTCCCGAGTCAGGACGATTTTCTCGCGCTGCTTCCAGAACACTTACTTGCCCAAGGAGCCGTCCCCGAACAGCGAGTGCTATGTGCCCAACTCCGACGGCGAGGATTAATTTATGTTTATTTAATACAAGAGACTTTCCCAGCTGCTAAGGAGCCGGCGACTTGATTCGGATCAAGGGAATGAAGCTGCTGGAGAAAGTGGCGGTGGCCCGGGCTTGGAGCTGGGCGGCATTGCTGTGGACTTGCTTGAGGGCC
This sequence comes from Lissocephala sabroskyi, assembly GCA_037075105.1. Lineage (NCBI taxonomy): Eukaryota > Metazoa > Arthropoda > Insecta > Diptera > Drosophilidae > Lissocephala > Lissocephala sabroskyi. The sequence goes on along the minus strand of JBAMCP010002186.1, from coordinate 7,560 downwards.
GTGAGGGTGGACTGCATGGACACCTGGGACTTGACCAGCAGCTGGTCCGTGGTCAGCAGCTGCTTGGAGGCGTTGGTAACAAAGCCGCTGGTCAGGGCGTTCAAGGCGCGCCAAATGCCCACGTTGCTTTCGACTAAACGGATTGGAATTGGAAATTAGCCGGGTCTGGGGCAGGATCAGGCCACTTACTGAGTTTTCGCTGGAGCAGATTGTTCAGGTAGATGGATTCGGTGGTGGGATGGGCAGCCCCCGCCTGGCGCTGCTCGTAGAGTTCCTCATCTTCGTCGGACTCTGTGCCCTCGCCGGCTATGATTCCTGCAAAGATCTGGGGGCACAGATTTTACTACAGGACTAAGGGAGGACTAAGTCCTAGGGAAACCTTGGGCTTGTCGAGGAGTTCTTCGTCGGACTCGGAGGCCTCGCCGCGCACCAGGTCGGCCATATTGTCAAACAGCTGATGGCAGCAGGGCTGCAAGGCAGGCTATCGATTTTCGATATACAATGAAATTTATTTATTCAACTAAATAAACGAATATATTAACCAAAGATGCGATTTTTATTGTCGAATTTTCCTAATTTTTTATGCTCTCGACGGCAGCCAATTAAGTGAAGTATTTCTGCAGAATCCCCTGCTCGTACATGCGCTTCACATCAGTGCCGCCGCCAATGAAGTTGCCATTGATAAAGCAGCGCGGCACCTAAAAAAAATAAAAACAAATATTACATGAATTCTAGATAAGCTTTCCCATTGAGGACTCACCGTGCGGGCGCCCGTCATCTCGCCCAGAACCAACTGGATCTCATTGCCATCCGGCCGTTGGTCCAGCTCCACCACAGTGGCCTCCACCTTCAGCTTGCGGAATTGCTAAACAAAAATCCATTAACCCGAATATCTTCCTGTGAAATAATCTCACTCACCTCCTTGGCCATGCCGCAGTAGGGGCAGTAGGACTTGCTGAAGATCACCACCTTGTGGTTGGCAATCGTCTCGCGCACAAACACCGCCGACGGGCTGTCCATGTTTATCAAGTATTGAGGCTTTTGCAGCGAGCTTACGACTGAACCCATTTGCACCGCAACGGGGACTTTAAAGTGGAAAAGCTTCGGCTGGGATGCTTGCGGAGTGCGCACGTCTTTCAAATTTGTCTCGTCGTGGGGGCAGAAGGAAGCGGCGGTGGGTTTGGGGTGTTTGGTCAACAGGCGGCTGGCCAGGCTGCGGCAACTAATCGGGGAATAGAAAAGGAAAAGAGAAGAAAAATTTAAGCCTAACTTTATTTTTTTTTTGGGTTGTTTACAAGAATTTTGTTTCCAAGTCAATGCGATTTGGAAATCTATTTGTTATAAACAAATTTCTGTTTGATAATCGAATTTTGTTGTTGTACAAACATGCGGACGACATTGGGTTGCTGCCAGACAACTCGACGCACTCTTTGTCTATTTACCAGTTCGGAAGGCCCAACATTATCAAAAGTAATCCTATAAAAAACAAATCCACTCCAATTTACAAATTTTGGAGATTATATAAAGAAAGAATGTATGATTTAAATTGTCTAATCGAAATCTGGCATCACTCGAAATACGTTGACGTTTGAAACTTAAGGAATCGAACATTATTACACACCCTACTACGTAATATATATTTGGACAGACTTACAGATCTCTTAACCTTCATATAACGAATTTACATAATCTTTGATTCCCGTCTTTTATCTTTAAAGATTCTTTGTCGGTCGAATAAAAGATTTTGAAGACCTCTCAAAATTCATATAATAATTGCACAGACTGAAGATCTCTTGTCGATGACATCCATCTACGAATTTACATAATCTTTGATGTTTGTCTTTAATCTCTAAAGATTATTTGTTCGTCGAATGGTTTTACAGATCTCTTAACATTTATATATAGAATGCCCAGACTAAAGATATCTTGTCGCTGATAACAATCTACGAATAAATTTAATCTTTAATTTGTCTTTAATCTCTAAAGATTCTTTCTTCGTATCATGAAAGATTTAATCTAATTGTTTTACAGACCTCCTAACATTCATATAATGAATTCCCAGACTGAAGATCTCTTGTCGATCACATCAATCTACGAATTTACATAATCTTTGATGTTTGTCTTTAATCTTTAAAGATCCTTTGTTGATCGCATGAAAGATTTAGTCTAATGGTTTTACAGACCTCTTAACTTTCATATATAGAACGCACAGACTGAAATTCGCTTGTCGATGACTTCGGTGTACGATTTTACATAATCTTTGATGTTTGTCTTTAATCTCTAAAGATCCTTTGTTGGTCGCATCAAAGATTTTATCTAATGGTTCTTAGAGACCTCCTAACATTCATATAATGAATTGCCAGACTCAAGATCTCTGGTCGATGACTTCAATCTACGAATCTACATAATCTTTGATGTTTGTCTTTAATCTTTAAAGATCCTTTGTTCGTGGGATAAAAGATTTAATCTAATGGTTTAATATGTTTAACGATTTCCTCTAAAAAAACAATAGTTGGCTTAAAAATTCAAACTCCCTCGGCTCAGCCGTTGAGGAAGTTCTCCAGATTGCTTTTTGCCTCGGACGGCTGCTCCAGGACCACATCCTCCAAGACCAACTTGTTGCTGTCCGTCGTGCTGTACGGAATGCTGTCCCGTTCTATAAAGAAAGAAAATATTATATAAATAATTCCGAAATTTCCCTGGGGCCCCCTTACTGCTCAGTGAGCCGCGCTGCTTGTACTCCTCTAGGTCGTGGCGAAAGGCATCCTCGAAGACCGCCTGCCGCTCCTTCTGGATCTGCCTGAGCTTCTGCTCGTGGTCCCGAATCTTGTCCTGGTGGCTGGCCGCCACTTTCTGGCGATATTCCTCCAGTTCGTTCATCTTCTTCTGCTTGTGGAGCGACAACTCGAACTGCTTCTCCAGGGCAAACTCCTGCAGCTCGCACTCCTCGCACAAGTCCTCCAGTTTTTCCACCTCCACTTCTATTAACTGCCCCAGCTGCTGCAGTGACTCCAGTATCCTGGCGCTGGCCTGCAGCTTGGCTGTCAAGGCCGGCAGGTGGCTCAGGCAGCTGTTGAGATCCGACATCACCACCCGCTGGCCATTGGAGCGCTGCTCGATGGCAGCGATCTGCTTGGCCAGCGCGGCAGCCTGCGCCCCGTTCTCCAGGTTCGCCGAGAGTATCTGCTGCCAGTCCTCCTCGTATTTGGCCAGGAGCTGGCAGCCTGCGCTGATTTTCAGCTCCGGCGGGACACCGTCGGCCAATTGGCCGCCAATCGAGGCCAGGCTGGCGGAGCTTTCGCTGGCTGGCGTCGTGGCAGCGCTGCTCCAGGCGCTGGTGCTGACCCGCTGCTTGTACTGCTGCTGGAGGCTCTCGGATATGACGATGCCCTCTTGGAGGGCGCTAGTGAACTTCTTTTTCAGGTTGCCCAGCATTTTGTGGTTGAATTTCTGTTTATTAATGAAACTTTCCTCGTCATACAAACGATCAGCTGTGCCGCGTGCCAGAGATGAGCGCGTGACACGCACGAGAAAAGAAAACAACTTCGATATGAGATTTTTTTATTCTTCAGTCAAGTCGATTGTACGGGGAGTTGGGGGTGGGGGTTTGGCTGGTTTTTGTGGTTTATCTTCCGTGATTTCAATATCGCTTTCCGAGCTCTTGGGCGGTGAGGGCGTGGACAGTCTTATTCTTGGTTTAGCCTTTTCTATTATTTCGGCCTCGCCGCTATCCGATGATATGGAAATCCTGTCCACGCGGCTGGAACTAGAACTGCTGTAGGATCTGTTTTTCCGCCTGCCACGGGATTTTGAGGAACTCTTAACCAATTCCTCTTGGGTTGATTCATCCACGGGATCCTCCCAATCATTGTCAGACATCAGTTCCTTCATTATATCGCCGATATTCGAAGTATTCTCTTGGTTTTTGGTTTCCCTACGCTTTTTTCTCGGCGCACAGGAACTGGAACTTGAACTGGAGGAGCTCCTTCGTCGCTTTTTCAGCCGGCGCTTCTTTAGTTTTTTAGCTTTTTTGGACTTTTTCTTGCGGCGATTTTCGCTGTCTGTGGGACTTTCCTTTCGTTTGCTTTTCTTCTTCCTCTTTGAGTCCTTCTTTTTCGGCTTTTCATTATCACAAAAGTACGGATTACTTCTCCTCTCCTCCTCCCTCCTGTCTAGGTCTTGGAGTTTCTGCAAACAGTTGAATACTGTCTGCTCCTTAATGCGTTTGTTGTGGTTGAGAGCCGTGTTGAGGGATCGACTGAGAACCCTTTTGCCCAGAGGATTTATTTTGCGCTCCCCTACAGCCGTTGACGTGTGCTGATGGTCAAGTTGAGTTTGTAGCTCGCCCATTAGTTCCGCAATCGCCATGCTTGAATTTTAAAAACAACCGCGATTACTTGTTATCGTTGGAAACGGCATTTAATTTTAGTTTTACCTGGTTAGTTGGTCTTCGTTCATTTTGTTGCCTGGCGAAGTTTTGTTTTCAACTGCTGAGGCAGTCAGCTGGGCAGAGCGGCGCTGCCATATTTTCAAGAATGGCAACGCTTAGTAATCGATAACAAAGCGCGGGAGATTTGAATGCCATTAACTTTGTAACTCTAAATATTAAACCGTTGAAATTTAAATTTCAAATTGAGGCTTGAATTATTGAAAGAATTTATCGACTGCTTAATAATTTAAATATTTATATTTAGCCTATAAGAGGTAATTTTGAAATATCACAGTCAGGTACTTAAAATCACAAGGTTCTTGGAGTTCCGCTCATTGTCTGCCTTTAATGACCTTCTGCATCCATGGAAGGTATTTGCTCACTCTCGTATAAATCCCGGGGAGTCCAGGTCGCGCACAGCCGATGCCTGTGGACACAACGCCTATGAGGTTGTGGTCCTTGGTCATCAAGGGGCCGCCACTATCAGCCTTCAAAACAGATATAAATGAAAGACTCTCAGGGGAAACTTTAGGGATCCTCAAATCCTTACCCAACAGGAGTCAATCTGTCCGTTCTCGTAGCCCGCGCAGAGTTGGCTGTCGCCTATGCTGTTGGATTTCCCGAGCTCCTTATAGGAACGCTGGCAGGCCTCATTGCTCCAGATTTTCACGATGGCCTTGCGCAAAACATCCGCCGGCTCCCCCAGCTCCCGATCCTCGAGCGTCCAGCCCCAGCCAGAAACCGTGCCGAACTCCTCCTCAAAGCTTCTCTGGCCATTCTCCGCCATCACACAGCAGGGCTGAATTTGGGCCGTAAATGTGATCGGCTGCACCACTTCCAAGAGAGCTACGAGTTCAGGCATAAAGCATGAAAATATCGGCAGTAATTTCGCCATAAATACCAATGTCATGGGTCACATTGCTGCACTCGTACAGCGGATGGGGCACAATGGATTTGATGTTGATGCGCAAGGCCGTCGGGCTTTCGGACAAATCCTTGATGCTGTGCAGGCCCACGGCCCCTTGTATCTGGCCCGGCTTCATGAACTTCTGCAGGCCATTGCAAATGCAGTGGCCGGCCGTGAGGATCCAGCGATCGTTCAGAATGGCGCCACCACAGAAGTGACCCCCGCGCCTCGTGAGGCTCACCATGAAGGGCAGCTCGTGGCGCTCGGCCTCCGTGCCACCGACGATCTTGGGACTCCGCTGATGGCAGGACATGCTAGAGACTTTCAGGGAACATCATCTCTGGGTAGAGGAGAATGATCTTTCGCTACTTACAGCTGATCTGCGCCTGCGCAGCTTGCAGAACGAACAATAAAAATATGAGAATATCCAGCATTTTCGGTTCTAGCCGCCCAACTCTTGCGAAACCTGTTAGCCAACTGCCGCTAATATTCTGTCTGCAAGTTCAATTTATATATTAGCCGCCGACTGGCATTCCCAGCGCTCCGTTCTATGCCGCTGATAAGAGCGGGCGGAAGTCAGGGACCACTTGTTGCCCGAAGCTTTGAGCTTTTTAGCCATTTCAGCAATTAACCCACACACGATGACACTGCCCAAGGGGGCAACACCCCGCACAGCTCACGTTTTGCCGAATTCATTGTGTCTTTGGGCCACTGGCTCACCGACAACCGGCGACGCGTTGTGTTTTCGGTTAAGGAGCTCCCAATTGTCTCTGAAACTGTTGTATGTGCTCAGCGTTTTATGACCCACTGAAGTTCACGACATTGAAATCGTTTGAGGATGGGGCTCAGCCCCAGTGGGAGCAGTATTTCGTACACTAAAATGAAACCAGCAAATCAATGATCAAAGTCTGGATAATATATCGTTTTATCCAGGAATGATCTTAGATCAGCCAAAGTTATAGTCACAGAATTTTCTTTTAGAGCAGGAACTTTAATAATAGATTTGAAGATTGTTGGTTAAAAGAAAAAATCTAGAGATTTTATGAATCCAATCATTTCTTAATATTATTAAATTTTGTTAGTTTATTGGCTCATTATATTCAGGATTGAGTCGGAAGCCTAGTAAAGTCCTAAAGTAAATTACAGAGGGTTAAAAATTAATTTGTTAATCTTCTGCTTAAGAATAATAATAATATTTTCATTATTTCATAAATTATTTCCTAAAGAATCCTTAAATTACTTCCTTTTTATATCTCCACTTTCAGGGATTAATAAAATACCTTATAAATAAATACTTAAGGAAGCTTTTTCCGCATATAACTAAATGTTTGCTTCAGGTAGTTTATCATAAATCGAACTATGAATAATAATTACCCTGGCCAGGCGCGAATCAATTTAAATTCAATGTTAGCGACCATGAACAAAACCCAATGTAAAAACGGATTACGAATTTGACATTAACATTGCCCTTAACAATAAAAAATGTAATGCGATAAACTCACCTTAAATTCTGCTCAGGGCGAATAAATAAAAACAAGGAAACGCTGGAAATTATTCATATATTTTAGAAGATAAATAAGGAATAATATTACAGCAATTAATAAATTGTTTTATTATTATTTAATATATAAAAATATTTAAAGAAGATTTGGATTTCAAGAAATGCCTTAAAAAGGCATTAATAAATTGTCTATAAAACTCTTAAGGAAAAAAATTAGAAGAGGAAGTTAAGCTCCTTTTGCTACACTTAAGAACCAGAAACCAGTCCTAAAAATGATCTCAATTTCTTATAATTATAATATTAATATATAATTATATATATATAATTATAATATTTATATCATTACATTGGTAATTCCCACATAAATCTCACACTTTTTATATAAATTAGTTAAGGAACCTAAGCCCTTTGAAATTTTGTTGCTTTGTGTTCTAATCTTTGAATTCATAGAAAATCGCCGATAATACCGACTGAATAATGCGGTTAAAAAAGCAAAAACAAATACAAATAAATGATAATGAGCATTTTGCGACTTGCTCGCCGGTTTGGATCCGCGTGCATTGACTCGTAGGTGCCAAAATTTCTTGTTTTACTTTGAGCGCTTAGTTTTCAAAGTGAAGGTCGTTTCCGAATTAACAAACTGCCGATTGACGGTTTGTTTTGAAAATGCTTTGTTGGTGTTCCCAACGTAGTTAGCTTTTTGCAAGTTCAAAGACCCACAAA
>JBAMCP010002185.1:0-14336 GCA_037075105.1 Lissocephala sabroskyi | reverse complement strand
CCACTTTTTTGTGTGCGCGACCGGCCGGCCACGGCCGAGGCAGCGGTTTCTATTTCCCCAGCCCTAAACTTTAACTTAAAGTAACTCCCTTATTTATGAACGGATTTTAACAAATTTGGTACCAAACGAACGGTTTTTTAATTCTCCGTCGCTCTTTCATACAAACTTTTGCTTTATTTTCAAAATTGTAGTTATTAACCAAATTTTTAAACAAATTTTTTGATTAGGGCGGAAAGGGGGCGTAGCATCGGAAAAAAAGATAATGTCGTAGGTTTAAGGTACATTAAGTTAGTGTCGTAGGTTTAAGGTAAGCACCTTATGTGAGTGCACAGTAAGTGCACAGTTACTTAGTTGTTTACGACAAAATGTAAAGCAGCGCTGCCGCTGTTCGCTGCGTTCTCGGCAGCGCTGCCGCGAAGCTTAGGCGAGAAGCATTATGCTTCTCGCGGACAAAATCAATTTGAATAAAGACGTCGAGCATAGCTGACCACTAAAAAGGAATCATCGTACGTATATCATTACATGGCGACCGTGACACATGGTCCATGAGGACCTAGGACGAAACCACGTGGCGACATCTCCGACATCTTCCGGAAGATATATATATATAGATATATATATATAAAACGAAAAAAATATATATATATGGATATTTAAAAAAAAAAAAGTGAGTAGAGTGATGGGGAAAAGGCGCGGTGGAGTGCAGCAAAAAATAAAGCAGAGAATTGCCCATTTGAAGAGGCTGCTGTACAAGAACTCTCCACCACCCGCATGGTCGACAGCTCAAAAGCTTCAAACAGAGCTCGATTTTTTAAGCGGGAGTGAATGTACGAAAAAACGCCATAAACCTCACTCGAAAAAATTGTCAACCACGTGCGAAAAATTAAGTGTGCACCGAAGGCGATTCCAAGGAGGAAGAAGGAATGCCCGAATGATTGTAAAGGCCCCCTACATTCACACACATGTGAATACAGGTGTGGACCCCGACATCAACCGGCATCAACCAGCGCAGCCCAGCAGCCGCCCAGAAAATCACCCCGACAGCGCTACAAAGAGCGCCCAACACTAAGAAAAAATTTTTTTGTTTTAGGTTAAGGCATGCACTGCGTTGCATACAAAGTATTTTTTTTAAGAAAAATTGTTAAATCGAGCGGGTTCATTCCGCCCGATAGAGAGTGGCCTGTACAGCCACTCAAAAGGTTAGGTAGGCACGTGTTAAGAAAAAAATAGGAAATAAGACAGTAACAATAAGTTAAAACCGAATAGAATAATAGGAATTAGGGAAGTAGGAAAATATTTAATTAAGAAAAAATTATTTTAATAGGTAATTTCCCAAAATGGGCTGGTCTGAAACCAATGTAGGAAGTAATGTAAAAACAAGTTTATCATATAGAATTTTTTTTAAATCATTAAGGCTCCTCATTCCAATTAGTACTCGACCTTTATAGGAAAATAATATAAAAGAAAAAAATAAATAAATAAAAAACCCTAGGGAGAAAAGTATAGATTAGTTTTAAATAATGGAATGGAGGCAAATTTACAATAATTTAAATGAAATAAAGACCTCATTTGATAAATCCTATAAATGCCTTACGCAAAATAGAGCAATTCAAGAGCCAACAATAAGGAAACATGCCAATCTGTTGGTCAACTCTTTTAACGAAGCACGTGTACTGGTACATGACCATAGGAACTCACTAAGCGCACACAATTGGTCTGAGGTATCACGAATTTTAAACAAATTTCGCTCTAATTTGCTGACCATAAAAGGGAAGTACGATTTGGAAATTTCTATTCCTACTGTACCTCTAGCAATTTCATTGGGTGAAGAGAAATCCCAATCAGACCTAGAAGAGGTTGAACAAGAGGATATTACAGAGACGGATATAAAAAACCTCACGATTCCGGCAATATTGACAGTGTCAGATTGGGAAGATTCGGAGAATAACTTCTCGGACCCCACTGATATAAAATACACAATGGCCGATGAAGTGATAGCTCAGAGAGCTTATGTCAAAGACATATCGAGCTCTATACCAGTATTTGATGGACAAAAAATTAACCTATTTAGATTTCTCACAGCACTTAAAGTGGTCAATTTAACAAAAGGACCATACGAAGCTGTGACGGTAGAGGTCATAAAGTCAAAAATTAGTGGGCCAACTGTATACAAAATAAAAGATGAAATAACTGTAGAAGCAATAATAAAAAAGCTACAGGAAACAGTAGTCGGAGAATCGTCCGACGTACTGAAAGCCAAAATGTCAAATGTAAGGCAAAGAGGCAAAACAGCGACTGAGTTCGTCACCGACATAGACAGCCTGAGGAAGCTTCTAGAAGCATCTTACATAGATGAGGGATTCCAGTGTGAACAAGCCGATACGCTAAGCACCCTGAGAAGTGTTCATTTTTTATGCACGAAGTGACCTTTCTAGGGCACAAATGCACGGACAAGGGAATTTTACCCGATGACAGCAAATACGACGTCATCATGAAATACCAAGTCCCAGAAGATGCTGAAAGTGCCAGAAGATTTGTCGGATTTTGCAACTAGTATTACAGACGTTTCATTAAAAATTTTGCCGAATACGCCCGCCACATAACCAGATTAAATAAGAAAAATGTAAAATTCGAGTGGACCAATGATTGCCAGCGCGCCTTTGAGTACTTAAAAAATGCCTTAATGAGTCCAACTTTGTTACAATATCCAGACTTTAGCAAAGAGTTTTGCATAATAACTGATGCCAGTAAAAGGGCATGTGGTGCCGTGTTAACTCAGGACCACGACGGTATTCAGCTACCTGTAGCTTACGCCTCCAAAACCTTCACCCAAGGCGAAAGTAACAAGTCCACTACAGAGCAAGAACTGACAGCAATCCACTGGGCAATAAAACATTTCAGACCATACATACAGTTGCGTGCAAAAAAATAGTAGCGCAACATTTTTTTTTTTTGAAAATTCAAGGTTAAATCGAGATAACTTTTTTGTTTCTTATTCTTTTTATTCGCTCTCTTCGGCATTGAGTTAAGCGACAAATTAGCTTTTAAATTGCATCTTCACTTTTTTATATTCCTCTTTTTAATTAATTTTTTTTATCACAAATTCGGCAAGACCCAGATTTTGCAGTCGTGCAAAAAAATAGTAGCGGGTACAGTACATCGCATTAATTTCATTGTTGCCCGAATAATTTCAATTTAAAAGGTCAAATTATAGAGTCAGACTAAGAAATGATTACTTTAAGACCGTTCCCCCATAAAAATTGGATTTTAAAACGATAAAAATGGGCCGAGGAAGACATTGGACTCCCGAGAAGCGTGAGTTCATCATAAAGCTCATTGGAGATGGCAAATCTTATAAAAAGGTGTTGTGTTTGCTTCAGTGCTCGGCCACTATGATAAGAAATACCCTAAAATACAAATCCTGGCCAGAAAATAGGGGACGGTCAAAAGTTTTGAGTATACGGATGACGAGACTCGTGATACCCCAATCGCGGCATGACCCGTTCATCCCTGCCACGGCACTAAGGGAGGACTTGAAGATTGTAGTTAGCATTGAAATCGTCAGAAGATGGCTACGAGAACGCAATCTGGTGGCCAGGGTGAGCTTCGGTGAGCTCCCCTTTGAAGGGAAGATAATGTGACGCAAAAGTTGGATTTTGACAAGCCGCTCATCAATGGCCCTTGGTGAGTGGCTAAGATGGATTGGCCATCACTGTCGCCAGATCTCAATCCAAATAAAAATTTGTAATGCGACGTGAAGAGGACTGTCTTCCAGGCTTAACCAATATTCAAATCTATAATTTTGGGCTTTGAAAGACAGTGAATTGGGCTTGGGAGGCAATTCCGATGGAGAGGTACCGGGATTTGGTTTACCCGCCTGACAGCAGTGATTGCAAAAAGGCGGTACGCCACAAAATATTAACAAAAAATTTTTTGTGTAGCCTAAAAGTGCAGCAATAGCATTTAAGTAATTAATTTTAAATTTTTTTTCTCCTTACAAAAAAAAATTTTTTATCAAAAAACCCCTACTAATTTTTTTATCTAGGTCTTGCCGAATTTGTGATAAAAAAAATTAAGTAAAATGAGGAATATGCAAAAGTGAAGATGCATTTCAAAAGCTAATTTGTCGCTTAACTTAATGCCGAAGAGAGCGAATAAAAAAAATAATAAACAAAAAAGTTATCTCGATTTGAACTTGGATTTTTGAAAAAAATGTAGCGCTACTATTTTTTTGCACGCAAATTCCAAATTCTGTAAATTCCATGATATAAATCTAAGCAAATCAAAAATACTGGATGAGGTTGACTTTCTGAATGTTTGTATCCTTTCCCTTTCAAAGATTGGAGCTTCCGCTCTTTAGATTCTATCAGAGAGGGCACAACATTTTTTCTGACTGTTCTGTATCTTTTCCTTATCAAAGATTGGAGCTTCCACTTTTTAGATTCTAACAGAGGAAGCAGAAAATTCCAAAGGGCGGTGGAAAATTTAAGAACCCAATGGATTTCAGTACTGAATACAGAAGAAGACTTCCCCAATTTTAAATGAAATCTGCCGTTCTCTGTTTTTTTGAGCATTTTTAAATGCTCTGTGGGCATTAAAAAATTGTCGCTTCTGCCTGCGGGTGGAAATGAAATTGCGGTATAAAACGATCAGAAAGGATGCTAATGGAGGACAGGGAGGGGGCGTGGCCGGACAGCATCGACGGATCGGCACATACGAAATTCATTATTTTGCACTTAATTAAAAATACGCGGCCAGTCATAAAAAAAAGCCCAGCCACACCAACAACAAAACCACCAGCACAGGAGGAGAACCAAAATCGAATTCGCTGTTGCATCCGCACGACCCCGTCCCAGGGAATGGCCGGGCCAAAGGGCTGGCGGGCGAAGTTGGCCCTGACGGTGGTGGCCATAAAACGTTTTCAGCTTCGGGGGAGCGAATCGCCAGGCAGACAGGCCCAGCCTGGCCGGGGGGAGGGCGGGTCAGTCACGAACGTGGTCAACTGGAAAAACAACAACCAGGATGCTGGCGGCGGGCGTCAGCCACCCCGACCCCTGCGCCCGGTCCAGGCATGCAAAGTTATCGGAGGTTTGTCTGGCCTGTGGGGGGCCCCCTGCGTCCCTGGGCCGCTGACTATTTAGATTCTCGCGTTTTTTGTGCCGACGAAGCCGACGCCGCATTTTTTGTGCGCTTTTTGCTGTTTGATTTTGGACTTTGGCGAAATCCTTTCGCTTTCGTGCATTTAAATGTTTGCACGGCTAAAAGCACAACAACTGGTGGTGGGCTTTTTTATTGGTCTGGCCGCCCACAGCTCCTCCCGTTGGGCTGTGAAATTGAAATTGGCGAGGCCCGGCGAGTTGGTCAGCGGACCCGCCAACCCCAATCGATGAATGTGCCAATTCAAAGTCAACACAACAAAAACGAGGACCTTCGCAGAAGTGAAAGTTTCGCACTACGGAAATCGCCCATTGCCAGCGAGGCCCCCGCGAGGCGACTCTGTCGGGGTCACTCCAGGCAGGCGATAAATCTTTGCCAAGCGATCGATGGGACGACAGGCCAGACGATGATGATGGAGGCGACCTCACAAATCACTGATCGATCGGTCCGACGATCGGTCGACCCGCAGCTTAATTGCCTCTCGGCTGCTCCGTTTTGTTCGCAGAGTTTTTGGGTTGAAAGATCGAGAAACCTAATTTTCTTTTCAGCAACGTTGACAGAAAAAGTTCCTCCAGGACCAACAACAACTTGGCAAAAATGCAGCCATAAACTACAAATCATGGCCGAGAAAAAAAATAACAGAAGGCGGGGGAACAAACCGAAATGCCTGAGAAAAAGACGAAACTCCCAACGACTCGAGGGCGCTCGTGGAGGGGGCGGCGGGGGCCACGAAAAAAAATTGTCTAAAAATTCAACATTCAACATAACCTCCAAATGATTTATGACCGCCGCCTGCGAATGCTTAAAAGGTGAATTTCAGCGTCGGCCGGAGGGACGGTGGGGAAAAAAATAAAAGCAGACAGAAAAGAGCATAAGGCGCAGTCGCAGCATAAAAAACAAAACCAAGAAGATGACGACGAAGAAGAACACGAAAAAAACCAAGCAAAATTGCAGCTACAACAACAACAATTTCAGCAACGACAACAACAACAGCTCCAGAGGAGCAACAAAGCAGAAACTGCTTAAAAATTCACTACAATTCGCACAGTGGGCGCGAAACTATAAACTGCAGGCTGAACAAGGGAAATCGGGAACCTTGGATGGGAGCAGGTAATTCCGGAGAGAATAAGTTCTTCGAACCCAAAAGTGTGTTCCAAAACGAGAAGGTATTAGGGTTCCCTCAAAGAGGCGAAATCGGAGTAGATAACTCGGAAGTGTGATAGTTTGCGATCCTAAAATTGTGTCCCAAAATGAGATGAAATTAAGGTTCCGTCAAAGAGTTCAAATCGGGGAAGATAGATAACTCAGAAGTGAGTTAGTTTCTGGACCCAAACATGTGTACCAAAATAAGCTATTAGATGGTTAAGTTGAGGGTCCTGAATCACGATAATTAGAAGCTTAGAAAACTCAAACACTCTTAGGGGAAGAATATCATCATTCTGCACAAAGTACAGATGGGGAGATTGGACGATTCTTCCACGGACTTTGCTTTTGCGATAACTAGAAGCTAAGAAAGCTCAAAAAGTTTAGGAGAAGAATTCCTTCTTGAAGGAATCGCAGCGGAGCTGATGGCAAATATTCTGCCCAAAGTACAGATGGTGAGATTGGGAGGTTTTGTTGCGGACTTTGCTTTTGCGATAACTAGAAGCTTAGAAAGCTCAACAAGTCTTAGGGGAAGAATATCTTCATTCTGTCCAAAGTACAGATGGTGAGATTGGGAGATTTTGTGGTGGACTTTGCTTTAAGATTCTGCATAAGATTCTTTAACCTTTAGCGATTCTGTCCCACTGTTCAGTTGCCGGTGATGTGGGCAGTTTTCGTTGGTCAACAGAGCGAACGGGAGGGGAATGGGGGCGCGGGCTGGAACTTAAGTGCATTTTACAGCCTCGGCCATGGCGGGCAGCAGAAAGGACATAAAAGCTTAAAAAGGCCATGACGACACCAGCAAAGGCAGCAACAATCGCCGTAACAACCGATGGATCCCTCGCCGGGAAAAAGAAGCAAATAAAAAATATTTACAAAAAATTGAAAAAGGAAATGAAACTGAGGGGGGCGGGGGAGGCAGAAGTTCTGACAAAAAGGCGTTAAGCGTAATGGTTTATTGCCCAACTGCGCGTTTGCCCAACTGCCCAACTCCACGTCTGCTCAGATGATCTGATCTTTGTTTGCTGCCCGATCCTCACAATGCCGCAAAAGACAATGGACACATAAATTGCATTTTCACTTTTAATAATTATTTTCTTCTGTGTTTCTGTTTTCCTGTTTTAATCAACATTTTTTCGGAGTGACTTGTCCTGTGGGATTCCTGGCTGTGGCACTTCAAAGAGCTCCCCAAAAAACTGGAGAGGAGTTAGTGGTTCAATTTTTAATTTCTGGTTTGTTGCCCTTGAAATTCCTTTGATTTGGTTCGTCGTCCGTCGTCTGTTGTCCGTCGGATTTGTCGGCTCAAAAGAAGTCAAGTCGCCGCTTCGGGGTCAACTTATTTGATGCGCTGGGGAACCGCCCCCCGTCCGCCGGCATTTTCTGTTAATATCCGTGCAATTGCGAGGCTAAAAATATTTAGATTCTTTTTGTTCTTCTTCTCTCTCTTCGCCTTTCGTCTTCTTTTTTTAAATGCGCCCGAGAGCGAAAAAACACACAACGGCGGCGGCGGCGTCCCGGCAACAAAACGAGTTTTGTGGCTTGATTGTTGCCGTTGCCGTGTTGCTGTTGTTGGCGGCATTGTTGCGGCCTCGAGTTGCTGGAAACACAAAAATGCAGCTGCTGGGCCGCCAACTTGTTGGCTGGACGGCCGTTCGCTTGGCCGTGACCTTTTTGGCCAGGCCATGACAGGCCAAGAGCCCCCTCTCCCCCGATGACTGCGCCAATGGTTCGGGGGCTTCATTAAACGGGCCATAAATATTAATTAAATGCAAAATGATATGCAAAATGTGTTGCATACTTTGCGGTTGGCCAAATTGGCCTTTAATTAAACCGACGGAGGTTGGGGGGGCGGGCAGGCCTACAATGGAGCCAAGAAGATAAAAGAATCCACACAAAAGCCGCCGCCGCCCACACACCGACAGGGAAATACACTATTTTCACACCACCCACTTCCTCCCAGGGGGCTGGGCGGATTTCTCGCGTTGGCCAAACAAAAAACCCAGAAAAGAAGAAGATGAAAAAACCAACGACGCTGCCGACGACGATGGAGAGGGAAGAAGAAGCGGCACGGCCACCAGCCAAGTGGAAAGAACGAAGGGAATGCGGGGGGAGTCGGAGGCAAATTGAATTTTCCCTGAGCAAAATTAAATTTTCCAAGGAAATTGAATTTTTTGATTAGTTTGCTTTTTGCATTGCGCGCTCTCACGCCCACGACCACGCCCCCAAAAGAAGTAATACAAAAGTGCCACACACACCAACACCCACAGAGGTGAAGGGCGTGGGGGCGGTGGGCGGGGGAGGCATTGAGATGATTTAAAAGTAAAATGAAATTAAAAAGCACAAAATCATTTTCCATTTTCATTTTCGGCTGAGCCAAAAAAAACCGCCTCGACTCGCACAAGAAGAGGAAAATAATGAAGAAAATTCTGTCTTCGGAAAATGAGATTTTCTCTCAATTTCATAATTGCATACGAAATTCGGATTAAGCCTCCAAAGAGGTCATTACAGGGACACCTCAAGGAACTTTTCTCTTAAGGAGTTGAACCCCCGCTGCCACGTCAGTTCCAGCGAAAGGGTTCCCCAACTTCCCTGCGGGTGGTCGTAAGGACAAAGACAGCGGGGGGGGGGGGGGAAACCACAACACGCCAATTCCGTTGATGGCGATTACGCCCACGCCGCATTTATTTTTTTCGGGCTCAACTCAAAAATCGCTTCGTTTTGCGATTCCTCGAAAATCGTGCTCCTCCACGCCCCCCGCCCCTCCCCCTGCCTGTACCCATCGCCTGTTTTCGCTTTTGTCTCTTCTGCTCCTTCGATTGTCTGCCCTCAAAATTTCTCACTTGGCGTGGTTTTTTAGTTTTAATTTTCTGGTTTTCGTTGGCCATAAAAATGTAAGAAACCACGGAAAATAATCAAAATAAAAGAGATCACGAGAAGAGGAAGAGCAAGCGGAGTAGGCGGAGGCACAAAAAGGAAGAAATGCCAAATGAGCCAGCAAAACGAAAACGTGAAACGAAATTTGCGATTTTAATTAAATGATACGAGAAATGCAAAAGCACAAGAGGCCGACGGAGCAGCGAGGCAGGCTCCTTCCAAAGGCGCACAAGATGCCAGGAGGTGGAGGCAACCAAAGAGAACCTCTCAAAGGGCCTCTCGCGATTGCCTGGCTGTGTGTTGGGCGTGGGTGTGGCAGGCTGGAGAAGTGGTGGGGGGGTAAATATAATTTCCCTCATTGGGATTGACTTTTCGCCGCGCTCATAGGCTCAGTCTATCCATCTGCCCAACTGTCCATCTGTCTGAGTTTGGATTTTCTTTGATACATTTGCTTATTGGTCCATTTGTGTGGTTTGTTCAAGTGCTTTTTGGTTCAACTCTTCATCTGTCCTTCTATCCAACTGCCCATCGTTTTCTTTCTTCCCTCTCTTAGGCTCAGTCTGCCCAACTGTCCATCTGTTTATTCATCGATTGTCGATTGGAGTTTCTTTAATACTTCTGATTATTGGCTGTTTAACTCTTCATCTGTCCTTCTAACCAACTGCCCATCGTTTGATTTTCTTCCATCTCTTAGGCTCAGTCTATCCATCTGCCCAACTGTCCATCTGTTTATGCATCGAGTGTCGATTGGATTTTCTTTGATACTTCTGCTTATTGGCTGTCTTACTTTTCATCTGTCCTTCTATCCAACTGCCCATCGCTTGCCTTTTGCCGCGCTCTTAGGCTCAGTCTATCCATCTGCCCAACTGTCCATCTGTTTATGCATCCAATTTTCTTTGATTCCTCTGCCCTTGGCCCATTTGTATGGCTTGCTCAAGTGCTTTTTTGCTTAACTCTTCATCTGTCCTTCTAACCAACTGCCCATCGTTCTCTAGAATATCGAGCCCAACCAAAATCGGTAAAGTTTCCCGATTTCCTTGCCCATGAATTGAAAAAGGAGGGGGTGGGGTGGGGGACGTGCGACGGTTGAGATATTAAAAATTCGATGCAGCGAAGGGAAAAGCAAACTTTTGTGAAAATAATAATAAAAAATGGCAAACATGCGGCCATCTGGGCGATAGGGGGAGGGGGAGAGTTTACTTCTTGTTGTTGTTTGGGTAACTGCTGTTTTGTTGTTGTTGTTGCTGCACAAGCGGCCATTTTGTTTTGCAATATTTTGTAGCTTCCCGTTGTTGTTGTTGCCGTTGCTCTTTTTATGGATTTAGTTTACTCGGTAGCCCACACACACACGCACACACACACACGCAGAACGAAGACAGCTTAATGGCGACGCTCTGCAGTTTTAATGGCGCATTAAGACCAGCATGCGCCTGGCAACCCTACCATCCCCCCACCCTTAACCCATCCTTTCATCACAACGCATTCGACTCTTTAAGTATTTCTGTTCCTGGGAGCGAGCAGAAAACTTCCAAGTGAAAGGAAAAGAAAAACTTCAATTGAGTTGGCAGTGCTGATTTCTCCCGATACCCTGAACTATTCGGCTATCGATTACAAAGTAGATGAGCTAAGGGGCGGGGTGGTGGGAGGATTGGAGGGCGATGATAATCAGCCTGGCAATCCATTTCCATTTTCATTTCCGTTGCTTTTAGTTTCCGGTTTGGGTCTTTGTCTTTTTTTAAAGCGCCAGGGCAGTTGGGCAGTTGGGCGAATGTTCTGGGTCATGTTTTGGTGGAAAAGAGCATTTGGCATTCTCTGCAGCCAACTGGCGATCGAGTAGTTTTTATTTCTTCCTCCCCAACTTGACCCCTCCCACAGAATTTCGTCGTCGGTTGCCGTTGTTGTTTCTTTTTTTGTTGTAAACTTTATGCATTAATTTTACATTTTGCTCATGTGACCGACCACCCAAAACGCCCGACCGACCAACCGACCGCCCGCTCCATGGAAATTTACGTTTATTTATTGCGGTCCGCTGGCTGCTCTTGGCCCTTTCCACTGTCCGCTCGGTTTTCCGTCGGTCGGGGAAGGAGTACAAAAATATGCGCCATATAAAACATTTGCGAGATTTCATATAAAAGTTATGTAATTATCAAAGTTTTAATGCCACCGAGCCCCACCCCCGCCCCCGTCCCTTATCATCAGTTTCCTTTCCCTTGGGTTCCCTTATTTTTTTGGCACATTTATCATTTTGCTTACATCACGAGTTTGCATACACGGAGTTTTTGACTTGTACAAATAGAGTTTTTGGGGGGTGGGGGTGGCGGTAAGGAGAATAAATTGCAGTTACTGTTTTTTTTTTCTTCATCGGTTCCAAGTTCCGAGATGAGCTGCCTCAGGAATCCCAAATTGGCAAGGCTCAATTCTTTTACTATTCTAGGTTCATTCTGTGTCTTTAATCTCGAGATTCCTATTCGTTTATCCTAGCTAGAAATCATATAAACTTCCCTGTGGATTCTTTGTCTTCATTAATTTTCCAAATCTTTACTTCATAGCCTTTTCTGGTTTCTGGTCTTATCTTCCGATTCCCATTATTTCAGTACCCAAAATGTAATTCCACTATATTGGAGATTACATCGTCCTTTCATTATGTTGTTCTTCAAATATTTTGCTATTGAGTAACCAAAATTTGTTAAGCGAATTTTGTTTAAAACTTTTGATTCCCAGTTTTCCAATATTCTTTGGATTGTTCGAAAACTTTTACTCCTCTTTGAAATTCTATATTTTCTTACAGGTGGGCAGGGAGTGCCGCCTTCATTAACCCTTGAACGCAAAAATGTCCTATAGAAAAAGGGAGCGAGGGGGGGACATCCCCAGGTAAGCACAAAGGAATCTCGGCTCGAAGCTCGAACCAAAGTCGGTTAAGCCGCCCCCCGCCCCTCTCCCCCCGCACTCCTCAAACGATCTGCCGTGTAATCATCGTCTGGCAATCTGTCCACCTGCCCGCCCGTCCACCTGGCCTTTTGTTCGGCCTGCACTGCAATTTGCCCCACAAAATGATGTCGTCGTCGCCTGGCGCCTCTCCCAAGGAAAGGTGCGGGCCGTGGGGTGTCGTCGGGTTATGTTGACGTTGCCGGCGACTAATTTGATGTTGTGCAAACTAAAACAGCACCACACACACACAGACACACACACACGCATATGGGAGGCCGTGCCCTGGCCGACGACGACGACACACCCAAAAAATAAAATATGAAATTTCAGGCGATGCGACGAAAGCGACAAATGAGGCGTCAGCCAAGGGGGAAGGGCGACGGCCGACGAAAGGGGAAATAAAAATCAACTTGGCAAGTTTGTTTTTCGAGTTTTTCGGGAGGTTCATTAAAAATTTTTCAACATGTAAACATGACGAGCGGGGCAACAACGACAACGGCAAATTCAACTTAATTAGCGAATAAATTAAAAATCCAGTGAGGAGCACAAGCGCCCGAAGGGGAAGCGGGGCAAATGAAATTATCGTCGTTTGCAAGCAATTTGAAAAATTTGCATGCGAACATTTTTATTTTCTTTTTTTTTAAATTACCACAAAATGTTTGATGATCATGATTGGCACGAGGAAAATGAGGAAAATCCCAAGTGCAAAAAAAACGGCAGTTACAAATTTACCCACATAAATTCAAGAAGGCGTTGACAGGTTGATGGAGGGAGGAAAAAACAGGAAGTGAATTCCTTCCTCTTGCAAGATATTCAGGAGGTAGTTTTGAGGCTTAAGAAGATCTTTGGGACCCTCGCGCTTACCACAGAGCATTAATGGGATGAACTCTCTTTCGTTTTTAAAATAAGTTTCAGGGTAGAAAATGAGGATTGGGGCTAGTTACTCACTTTTTAGGATTCTCAGGGTATCTTGGGTACTAAATTATCACAGTTTATAGATATGCTTCACTTACCTAAAAAGAAAGAGAATATAAAAGAGAAATGTTAGTTAAGAAATCAGAAAAATTAGATCTTCAATCAATTAAACAAAGAATGACTGTTTAAAATTATAGCAGTAAAACCGAATGAAGTTCTTAAAGTTAAGGAACTCACTGGCTCCCTTGCTTTTGCGGGAATACTTTGAAACCGAGAGGACTTGAGGTTTCAGTTAAGAGAGCTCACTTACTCAGTCAACTGCTTATTGGAAAGTTAGATCATAAATGGGAATGATTGAAGGAATGAAACCGAATTAGGCTCTTAATGTTGAGGAACTCAGTGGCTCCCTTGCTTATGCGAGAAGTCGAGAATACTTTAAAGCCCTGAGGGACTTAGGGAACCTTCTGGTTGTTTAAGTTTAAGAGAGCTCACTCCCTTAGTCGATTGCTTATTGGAAAGTCTTAACAATTTCGATATCAAGAGGAATTTACGGGACCTTTTCGCCAATTCTCCGCAGAAGTAAGGGATCAATGAACTTCTTTCTCCAGACCCTTTCCCGCTCACTTCTTTAGGATATCTACGAAAAACCCATTGAAGATTTGGTTAGGCTCTCTACAATTCTAATGGATGTTTTTTTATTAGGATTCCTCTTTTTGCCAATGACCGACCCACTTGCTGTCCAGCACAGAGCTTCCCATCGACAGACCGCTTCAATTACCCCTCCCCCGATTCCTGCTAGGGCCATCGCCTCCTCCAGCCCTCGCCGCTCGGCCCTGCAGTTGCTATAAATATGCCCCATTTGCATAAAATTCTAATTTAGCTGCTGCTTCTGCTTCTTCTGTTGCTGTTGTTTCGATGGCCGGCGTTGTTGCTTTTGCTGCTTTGTATTTTGCTACATTTTTTTGGATTTTGCTTGGTGTTTTCTTTTTATGAGGAAGGCGAAAGCAACGCAGCCGGAACGATGGCACCTCGGGAGCCACCCACTCATCCATTTGGGAGCATTTTAGTCTCCTCTCCTTTAACTTCTTTGTGGGTTTCTTCAGACTCTACTTTGTCCTATTTCTGTCTTTCTATGATGCAATTTATTTTATTTCCTCTTGCGTTCTCTCATCCTGATTCGCCTTTTCCTCTTGCTCTCAATCTCTCACCGTCTTTCCTTTTCTCGCTGATTTCCTTTCTCAATTTCGTTGATTTTCACGTTGCCTTTTTCCTTCTTTCCATTCGATTATTTTTGTTTTCGTTGCCCCTTCTACGGTCGA
>JBAMCP010002184.1:0-14347 GCA_037075105.1 Lissocephala sabroskyi | reverse complement strand
TTCACTTTCTCGCTGGACAGAAGACAGCCGGCGGACATTACTTGATTTTTCGGCAGGGGAAATCCCAAGTGAAACTTCGATCCTCAAAAGGCTCAGTTTTCGGCTGGGCAAGCAGGGAGATTATGTTGAAATCTCTGTCTCTGGAGTCTCTAGAGTCTCTGTCTCTCTAAGCGAAGAACCTTCAAAGATTTGACAACAAACGTTTACTTCAATCACCCAGGTGCTTAAGATTTCTTGACAATATCTTCATTACTTATGGGTAGAGGTGTCATTTTGAGTCTCACCTCTTGGCAAAGCCTAAACCCAAAAAATTCCTATATAATGGGAATAAAGACAATCGTCTTTTGTCATTGCGTACTCGAGGGTCGTTAGAGTCGCTGGCGTATTTCAGTAATTTGCTTCGGAAACAGACATTCTAATAGGGTTTCGGAGGGCTCAGGAAATCAACCAATTCCTTTTTCTTGATGAGGGGATTCTTGAGTGATTTAAGAGTTAAATGATCTGAGCTCACGGCCTGAATTGGTTAGAGAATTCTTTTTGTCTTTAAAGATCTTAAGGCTCCATTACCTCATCGATAAATTTGGTAGAAAAAAGACATTTTATAGGAGAACTCCTCCCTCATCTTCTCATCTCTTTAAAGAGTGGGGAAGAGTTCTACTCTTTGCTCTTGATCTTCTAATCGAGACTGTTCTACAGGGAAGGTTATTACTAAGAAACTTAATAGGTCCTAGGGATCTGAGGAGATCTAAGGTCTATCTCCCAAGTTAAGAATTTTAGAGGATTTTTATTCTTTTCTCATACTGAAAATCTAAAGAGTACTTCATTCTTCTCCCATACCAAAAATCTAAAGAGTTCTTCATTCTTCTCTCAAACTAAGAAAAACTAAAGAGTTCTTCATTCTTCTTCCAAGCAAAGAATCTAAAGAGATCTTCATTCTTCTCTCATACCAAAAATCTAAAGAGTTCTTCATTCTACTCCAGATTCTTAAGAGCTCTTCAGACTTCTCTCAAACTAAGAATCTAAGGAGTTCTTCATTCTTCTCTTAAACTAAGAATCTAAGGAGCTCTTTATTTTTCTCTTAAACTAAGAATCTAAGGAGCTCTTTATTTTTCTCCCACGCAAAGAATCTAAGGAGATCTCCAAACTTCTCCTTCTCTCTCACTGTTTAGAAGAAAATGCTCCCTGCCTAAATGATTGCTGAGATTCCTTTGCGGACTTTCCCTTTTCGGGCGAATATCGAACTTATCGACTTTATTGGAAGGGCTGGGAATGAAGGGAAGGGGGCCGCTCTAGCCATTCGCCAGTCAATTCTTGTGTAGGCTTCAAAATCCGCCTTCCAGCTTTGCAATGAGCTCATTTGAAAGCCAACCCACAAATTACCGAGTCTGAGCGCCGCCAGCTCGCTGGTCCGCTCCAGGGCGCCAGACTTTGCCGGCCGGTTCTGAGCGCCGCTGGGAAGGCGTGAGGTCGTTTTCAGAGGGGGCGGCAGCCGCCCTTTGAGATCAGTTGAGATCACTTTCGAAATTGTTGCTGCTGGCGGGCACACCCGAGCGGGTCAACTTTTTGCATTAGATTCGGTTTTAAGCAAGAGATTTGATAGGCGGCTCGGCACAAAGGCCAACGGGGATGAGGGCGCTGGCAATGCCAAATGCTGGGGGTGTTGGTGGCTGGTGGTTGGTGGCTGGTGGTTTGTGGTGGCGGCTGCTGGTCATGCACACGGCCCAGTCAACAAATTCAGTTATTTGCATCACATTCACTTTCAGACATAAACAGCGTGCGCATTTCAGTTCGATTTGCTGATGCTGTTATTGTTGTTGCTGCTGTTGTTGTTGCTGCTGTTGTTGTTGCTGTTGCTGCTACTGAGCATTTCCCACACTCTCGTGCGCAGCGAGGAGACAAAGACCGGTTGGCCGCCAGTCGACCAGCCAACTAGCCTGCCCGACCAGCAACGTCACCAGCAACAGCAACAACAACGGCAGCAGCAGCAGCAACAACATTGCTGGCTAAAGTTACGAGCGGTTGTTGTTGCTGCTGCTCCCGCTAGAGTCGGCGGTGGAGGTAGGTCCGTTGTCTAGGCTGAGATTGTTTGT
Organism: Lissocephala sabroskyi; assembly: GCA_037075105.1. Taxonomy (NCBI): domain Eukaryota; kingdom Metazoa; phylum Arthropoda; class Insecta; order Diptera; family Drosophilidae; genus Lissocephala; species Lissocephala sabroskyi. Next base: position 12,257 of record JBAMCP010002184.1, on the reverse strand, counting down.
ATTTTGGCCAAGATTTCTGGCGTTTTCCACGGTTCTGTCGGCGCTCGCGGACAAACGGACGACGCACAATTGGAATTTGTCGACCCAATTCAAATTAAATAACAGCCAACAAAACGGCCAACAGTCGACCAACCGCCTGACCAACTGCATTGGGCCCGCCGCTGTTGCTGGCCGGCTGGGCGCGTCGGTCGGTGTTTGGTGGCTTTTAATTTGCATGATTGTTTAATTTGTTGCTCCAGTTTTTCTTTCGCCCCAAAACGAACAAAATAAGCGGCAATTAGCAAGCGTTTTTAAGGTTTGCATTTCTCTTTCTCCCGCCAGTCGCTGGGCGCCTTTGTTGCTGGCGCGAGGCGTTAATGTCTTGCCAGCCTGGGCGAGCCCAACTCTTGCCCCTGATGAGGCTGGGAAAGGAGGCGGCGGCGGCGGTTGACAATTTGATTGTCATTGTTGCCGTGTTGTGCGTGTGTAGACAGTTAGCCAGTCGGTGGTGTGCAGAAAACCCGTTTTGTTTGTCGCCGCCTTTTGTTTTGACGCGCACTCGGTGGGCCCGCAAGTTTCATACAAATTGCAGGCACCCCCCCGCCCCTTGGAGGGGCATCGCTCACCTTGCTCGCAGGTTTCCATTGCGCGTTGTGTTGAGTGTTTTGGTGGCCAGCTTGAAGCTGCTGCTGGTGGCGCTGGTGGAGCCGCCGCTGCCGGCGGTGGCGGAGCTGCCGCTGTTCAGCTGACTGGCACTGGTGCGTGGCAGGCGGGGATTGGGTTGGCCGCCAGGACGCGCACTGCCATTGGCGCCCGCAGCAGCTGTGACGGTGGCCATGGCCAGGCCGAGCAGCAGCAGCAGCGGCAGCGACGCTGGCGGCAACGGTCGACCGCTGGGCGGCTTTCGATTGGACCGGCAGGTCCACATGCCGAGCGGTGGCGTTGGTGATTGAAATGAAGTCACTGTGATTTTTTTTTAGAGTCTTTTCGGCGTTGCCTGGTTGTGTGTGTGCGGGTGAAGTGGTGTGCGTGTGTGTGTGTATAATTAACGGTAAACACTGCAATGAAACTTTTAAGATTTCTTGTTATTTTTTATTATTATTGTTGCGCATACGCAACGTTGGCCCACGCGAATTCAGGCAATTTCGATTGGCGTTATTTTATTTTTAATTTTTCACAAAACAAATTCATTCAGTTGATGTTGATGTTGGCGGCTGATATATAAATCAGGTTTAATTATAAAAAGCTTGGCCTAATCCGCCGGAATGAGGCTCTCAAGCAATTCAAGATTTTTATCGCCCATCGATCGGCGTCTCCCCCGCTTCGGTTATTTTTCTATCGAACGCAATTTATTTATTGTTATTCGAATCCTGTTGCTGAGTTAAAGGTTATTTTTATTTTATTCTTTGCTAGGCGGCAGACCAAGCCACGTCCGTTGGCATTGACGGGCTGGCCGGTGGCGGTTTTGGCCAATTACAATTGCCTGAAATGCGCAATTTGCATTTGCATTTGAATTAAAATCAATGCAGGAAAAACAAAAATACACGATTGTTAATTTTACGTAATTGCCGACTTGGCCCGGCCAAGTTGCTGGCTGGCTGGCTGCCTCGTCTCTTGGCCGTTTTGGTTTATTACGGTGATTGGCCGTGGTGAGTCAGTCAGTCTGTCAGTCTGTCCGGTGTGAGCGAAAAATTGCCTAGAATTGAATAACAATTTCGAAAATTTACTCTCTGGCCTCCCCGCCCGATCGCCAGATCATCAGATAATCCATAACATATGTTTTCGGGGGACCCCAACGATGTTTTTTTATAAATTGAGATCTCCCCAGAGGTCAACTCTGCGGGGACAGACAATAAATCTAAAAAAAAGCTTTGTAATTCAGATTTCCAAGGAGATTGGATCTGGAGATATAAATTCTATGTTTGAATTTGAATTCAACTAATTTTAGCGACCTCAAATCCTCAGCACGTAGGAAAATAAATTGGAAAACTTAAAAAAAAACTCCCGCTAAGCGACCCCCACCGCCCTGCGGATTGAGAGCCATAAAAAATCAAGAAATATATAACAAAATGAATAAAACTCCAGCAGAGTTGCGGATGCCGTAAGAAAATTTATAAGCTTTAGCGAATTTTGCATTTAATTTGCCCCCCACAAATTTGAGTTCCACTTTTTGATTTTTGTTTTAAATTAACACAGTTATTTCCAAAATTATATTTTTTTAATTAAAACGAAGCTCTGCGCCGCCGCGACAGCCACGGGAAGCCACTAGTACCATCGATCGGACGACAATCGAATCCCCGCGACGAGACGTTTCAAAAATGTCGACCGCTCTTAACCGTGGACAAGACTCATATGAGAGACGGTCTGGCTGGCTGGCTGGCTGGGTGCTCGGTCTTGGCAAAAGCTTGGCCTCAATTTCGTGGCCGGAGTCCGAAAACGAAAACCCTACAGCTTTGTGGTTACAACACGACGGACGGACTTGCCGCGCCGCCGAGAGCAAAAGTGGAACTCGTTTGGCGCTCGCGCGACTCTCGACGAAAGCGAGAGTGGTTTTTCACAAAGGCCCAAGCGGCAGTGGCTCGGTGGTTGGTGGTTGGAAGCTTGCGAAAAACTGTGGATGTGAATGGCTGGGAGCAGCGGCTGGGAGAGCCGTTGGGTTCCACTGCAGCGAGGGCAGCGCGGATCGGTTGGTTGGCTGGTTGGTCGCAACTTTTGAATGAATCGTAGATTTTTCAGTTAGCAATTTTTTGTCTCTTTGATTGTATCTATATAAAAATTTTTAATGTTTTTAGCGCTCTTATTTATTTCTGCTGCGGTTTTCGTAGTCGAATGCAAAACTCGTTTAAGCTTACATACTGCCTTTGGGGTCCATTGGCTGGGGCTGCTGTTGTTGTTGACTCAAATCTTGTTTTAGTTTAGTTGGAGGCTTTAAGTGTTCCCTGTTTTGGTTCCTTTTTTGTTTTCTTTTAAGCTAATTAGCCGGACTTTAATTTATGGGAAATCAATCGGGGCAATCAGTCAGATTTTGTTGAAATTCTGTGCTGCGTTTGTGGGGTTTTTATTTCTCTATGCGAATTCAATTTGTCTTTTCGGGTTTTGTCAGACATTCTTGCATTTACATTATTGCTATTGACATATTCAGAGCACTTTATACGGAGCGGTGGAGCAGATCATCGATCCAAGGCAATGCGGCCATAGACCCCGAATAATTTCGGGCTCCTCAACAGAACAGACGCCAGACCAGCGCACTGCAGCATCGAATCGATTATTGGAGATCGTTTTCTCTCACTATTTTCCTCTCATACATTTAAGTACAAGATTTAATCATTAAATGTATTGCAGTTCATTCTGCTTATTTTAAATTCAAATTTTACATGATCGCGCCTAACTGAGTTGCCAGATCGTCGTAGAGTTGCAATTGACGCCGGCAAGTGGACAGCGCTGCCACAATCTCTAAAGCCATTTCAAATGCACAGCATTTATTTAAAATATCATTTGATTTGCGCACCCGTGCTTATAAATTTGATTTGCAATAATTAAGACAGAGCGAGAGAGAAGGCGTACACGATCCGTTGTGGATTGTTGTATTGGTAAATCAGATGGCGGACAATGACAACAAACAAAGAACCATTATGAGCAAGAGTGTAATTACGAATTTGAAATCGGAAGAGAAACCGCCAAAACTCGTGCGAGCCAGATCGCGCGGAACGGTGTTGCCACATCGCCCCGAAATGCCGATCGACGCGGGGCTGCAATTTAGCTCGGCGAGTGGGCAACGCTGGCATTTTCGCTGCCCGCGTCGCCCGCGGCAACAAGCACATCTGCCGCACAAACGACGCGCAGATGCAGATACGCGCAGCAGATGGCGAATAAATAAATATACAAAACCACGCAAAGTAAACACGGAAGTGCAACAAACACAACCCAGCCAACTATCGGCCCAAGAACATAAAACATTTTCTGTGCATAATTATATAAAATAAGTGAGAAATATGCGGTTGCAATTTTTTCTGACTGCATCAGTGTGCGTGTGTATGTGTGTGCCGCATTTCGCCGCTGCCGCCGCCGCCGCGACCCCGAGTGCGCCTGCTGTACACCACCAGGACTGGCATCGCGTCGAAACGATGGACCCCAACGGCCTCTACACGCTGGAATGGTGGACCAAGGGCAAGGACATCCATTTCCGTGTTACGTGCAACACGCGGGGCTTCATCGGCCTGGGCTTCTCCCGGCGCCGCGGCCACATGTCCGGGGCGGATATGGTGATTCTCTGGGTCGACGATCGCACTGGCGAGACCAACGCTTTGGTAAGTGAAACTCTCGATCGACCAGGTCGGGAGGCGGGGCAACCCTGTGCCTTGTAAATTTCGATATCGATACGTCCGCTGAGTGGAAGGAGTGCGAGAAATTCTTATACTCGTGTGCGAGTGTGTGTGTGTGTGTGTGTATCCTTCCACAGTCGCCGATCCAGTTGAGCAAGTTTTTGGTGTTGTTGTTGCGCTTGGCTGGCTGGCTTACAACTTTCGTACGTAGGAAAGAAATCCTTGAAATTCACCAGCCACGATAACCGATAATTACAATTTATGTTCTGTGCGCTCGTCAGTCGCTTTTATTTTGCTCAATTTTACACCAGGACACACAGTCGTGTGTGTGTGTGTGTGTGTGGGACCAGGTAGCCTCGTTGTGTTTCCAATTATTTTACCTGATGGCAACGGCAAATTAAATCTTAATTTATATTCCAGGACTGCCACGGCTCGTTTACCCAGCCGCACGCGGTGCCCATACAGGACGATACCCAGAACTACCGCGTGATCTATGGCCACCAAAACCACACCCACACCATTGTCGAGTTCACCCGACCCTTCGAGACCTGCGATCCCTACGACATGCCGCTCAATGTAAGTCCGTTTAATTTTCCACCATCAAAAAATCCTAAATTTGGCTTCCTTCAGGGCGATACCATAAAAGTGTTGTGGTCCTTCGGGGACACTGATCCCATCCATGGGGATGTCAGGGGCCATGGCAGGAACCGCGGAGCCAAGTCGATGCATCTGCTGGGTCCCATGTTCCATAAGCACGGCAGCTCCAGGCCCGGGGGCAGCGGCTTCTCCTCGTTTGGCAATCCGAGGCGGGAGGCCAAGAAGTGGGACATCGTGGGCAATGTGTCGATCGATTCTACAATGGACACGCTCTACTGGTGCAGGATTATACGCCCGCCGCCGCTCAACGAGAAGCACCACATCGTGGGCTACGAGGCGCTGCTCACGAGGATTGGGTAAAACGATTTTGGGTTTGGCTAAAGAGAACTTGGCTAATTGAGAGTCCTTTCAGCAACCAACCGTTGGTGCATCACATGACGCTGTTCGAGTGCTCGACGAAGGCTTATCCTGGCTCCAATTCGGCCTCCTGGGAGGTGTGGGTCAAGAGCGCTGGGACGATTTGCAACAGCAACCAGCTCACGCCACGGGACTGGGACTCGTGCGCCACTCCGGTGGCTGTTTGGTCCATTGGCTCCTCGGGGCAGTTCCTGCCCAACCACGTGGGGTAAGTGGACCCAAAACGGCCTACAATTTCAGCTTTATTAAGCGACTTTTCTAGGATTCCCATGGGCGGCCATTCCGGCGCCAAGTATTACATGCTGGAGATCCACTACGACAACCCGAACGGCCTGCAAGGTAAGCTGGGCAAATTCCTTCTTGGCGGGCATTTGTTAACTGTTTGCTTTTAGCCATGGACCACTCCGGCTTTCGGGTGCATTACACGCCGCATTTGCGGCCCAACGATGCGGGGATTATGATCAGTGGCGTGTCCATTTCCGACACCCAACTGATACCGCCCGGCCAGAAGCTGTACAGGAACGTGGGCATCTGCGGGCCCTCCTGCTCGAATGTGGTAGGCAATCACTTAAGGAATTTCATGATCAGATCTTTAATGAGTCTTCGATCTTCCAGATGTTCCCCTCGAACGGCATACGCATAATTTCCGGGACCCTGCACACCCATCGCGCCGGTCGCAAAATGAGTCTACGCCATGTGCGGGCCGGCAAGGAGCTGGAGCGGATCATCGAGGACGACAACTACGACTACAACTACCAGCAGGTGCGGCAGCTGGCCAACGAGACGGTGGTCCTGCCCGGCGACTACATCATCACCGACTGCGCCTACGAAACCACCCGGCGCGAGCGGCCCACCTTCGGCGGCTACTCCATCAAGCAGGAGATGTGCTTGTCCTTCATCACGTATTACCCCAAGACGGACCTGGCCGGCTGCTACAGCATGACGCCGGTGCGGGAGTTCTTCGAGACGTTTGGGGTCTTCCAGTTCTACTCGCTGAACATGACGGATGTGGAGAACATGTTCCTCTACAATGGCAACCTGCTGGACTATATGCCCGACACGATTTATGCCAAGACGAAGAAGAGCCACGTCAATATGACTGCCGAGGATATACTCTACGAGGATTCCTTGCTGAGTGAGTCGAGGTTGGCGCGTGGAGTGGGAAATTTTATTAACTTTACTTCCTCGCAGACCGTCTGCTGATTTCCGATCCCGTGGAGTTCCATGACCGCACGTTCCTCTCGCACCTGAACCAGCTGCCCTGGTCGGAGCCTCTGTTCACCAAACGCGTGGAGCAGGCCATGATCACCGGCAAGCACATGACCTTCTGCCGGGTGTCCAACGAGTCCATTTCAATTGTAAGTCTTCAAAACTTTAATGAAGTTTGTTTCCTAAATTGTCTTCCTTTTTAGCCCTCGGAAATTATACGTTATCCGAACTTCACGACGTTTGTTAAGCCGCCGAGTTCGTGTCCTTATCACGTGTTCAGTGACACGGCCCCGTTGAGCTCGGGCACAAGCAGATTCGGGATTAATCTTTCGCTGAGTTTCCTGCCCCTCACAATTTGCCTTCTAGTCTTCTAAAGGACTGTGGAGAAGAACTGAATTACCTCAAGGCTGAGCTAGCTTCTATCTTAAGTCTGTTACCATCCCGCCGTCGTCTATTTCGCAACCAAGTACTTAGAGCCCATGTAGGTTTATGTTTAGTCGATAAGGAAGAAGTCTTTTAACTTTTAAGAGTCCGACGAAATTATCAAATTATTAAGAGTAGTGCATTTAGTCATACGAGTAAGTGAGTAGTTGTGTAGGCTTATATTTTAATTTATTTCTCGCTCCAAAGATTTATAAATAAAATAGAAGGTATTAATAAAAAAATTAAGTAAATTCTTTAATTCTAATTGCAGCGAGTTGTGAAATTCTCTTATGAATCAAAAATGGCGCCTACATAAGTATCGATACTTTTGATGGGACTGCCAACTCTTTACAAACTAAATCAAATACGTAATTTTTTCAAACTGGACTTATATTTTCAGTAGGAATAATGGCGCAAAAGTAAAAAGAAACTTGCAAAGATTTGCCAGACTTTGTGTATTTTTATTTTGCGTATATTTTTGTATAATTCTGTTTGAATTTGGCGGACAAGCTACCAGAGTTGCTGTGGTAATCGATAAGAAGAAGAGAGAACCAGAAGAGAGCTAAGAAGAAGAGTTGTACTTTTTGCATTCGTCGACAAGCAATTTTTTTGGGTCGAGGCCGTAAAACATAATTTATTTATACAGAAAAAGTGCATAGAATGGTGGAAATGTGCAACTAGTTGCATTTAATCAACCACCGCATCAAAATGGACATCGACGACACCTTCTACGGTAAGAGAAAGCGCCCTGTCCCATTTGTGACTCAGAAGGAAAAGCTGCGGTTCTCGGGAAGGGCCCCCCATTCACTTTTGTCGGCTTCGTTCCTCTTGTTTTTGTAATCGTGAACGTGTTTTTGCCTCTGTATGTGTGCATATATTACGTCTGTGGCTTACAGGTTTACGCCATAACAGCTTTCGAACCAGCCAGCAGCTCCCCTCCCCCGCGCCTTGCTGGTGTGGGAAATGTTATTGATCTCCCAATGCTAGAGTATTTTTAAAGCTGCGCTGGCGATAAGATTACCAGCCTCTAGATATGATTCCTTCAAAACACTCAAGCACACACACACACACACGGAGAGGCAGACAGTGTGAGAGTGTGTGGAGGGGGCGGGCGGGCATGCGTGTTGATTATTCCCAGCGTGGGTTTGCCCGCATTTTTATTTGGTTTCCACGCGCGCCTGCAGCGGCAGTTTTTTTGTTATTTGTTTAAAATGTTTTTCCATTGCGAATTCGCAGACGAGCTGTCGTCGTTCATGCCCTCGCCCCATGACTACGGACTGGACAACTCGGACCTGGACGAGATCATTGGGACCACAGTCTCCCAGCTGGACTCGTCCTTGGACTTGAACACGTTTATGCCGCCGCCGGAACAGCCGTTTGCCCCTCCAAGCCAGAATGGCTTTGTGTTCCCGGACTTTCCGCTGGGCCCGGCGGGTGCCGCCGCTGACTTCAATTTCAGTTCTTTCTCCGCCTTCTCCACGCCCTCGATGCTTTCGGAACGCACGCCATCCACTTCCTCGGCCGAGGGGGTGGACTGCCTGGACGACCTCATGAAGCTGCTCGGCGAGGACGACATCAAAGTCGAGACCCTCACCAGCGACAATTTGCTGGAACACACGCAGGCCCGCAACACGCCCTCGCCGACCGGCAGCTACAGCAGCTCCAGCGGCAGCTCCACCAGCGGCGTCCACAGCGACGCCTCGGACACCTGCAGCCGCAGCAGTGCTTCCCAGCGGAAGCTGCACGACCAGGTGGACATTGAATCCGCCTCGACCTGCTCGCTGCCTCAGTCGACGTTCTCGCATGCCGGCAAGGAGCCCACCGCCCATTTTGCTTTAAAGCACGAGGACTTCAAGGCGCCGCCCATGGTGGTGATGCCCGTGCAGCAGCTGCAGCCGGTCAAGGGGATCCAGCTGCTGCCCAGCAGCTTTGTGCCGGTGGTGGCTCCGGCGGTGAAGCCCTTGCCCGTGAGGCTGGAACCCAATCGGCCGGCAGCGGCCCCGCCCACCAAGGCAGCGGCAGCCGGGACAAAGCCAAAGACCATTATCCTCTCCTCGAATGACTTCAAGGCGCTGATGAGCAAGATGAACGGCTCGAAGGGCACCAAGATCACGGGCAATCTCAACCCCCAGGCCCCCAAGATCATGATGAAGACGGCCAACGGCAAAGTCCTCACCACGGCCAACCAACTGGTCCAGCCCATGCAGACGAAGCCGACGCTGGCCAAACCTCCAATGGCCAGGACAGCGGCCCACATTCCGCCACGCGCCCAGGCCAAGGACCTGCCCAGCCACCGGTCCGCGATGATGGACGAGAAGATGTACAAGAAGCAGCAGCGCATGATCAAGAACCGCGAGTCCGCTTCGCTGTCCCGCAAGAAGAAGAAGGAGTACGTCGTCTCCCTGGAGCAGCACATCAGCAAACTGGAGCAGGAGAACTCCACGCTCAAGGGGGTAAGTCCGTCGATGGCATCGGTTGCTCTCGCCCATTAAATCAATGCCCGGAACAAATTGCATAAGCACGCGGTCTCTCCGAGGCTGACATATCTTATCGGTGTGCCCGTTGGCCTCATTGTCACAATGTAGAGAGTCCCAAGCGCAGGGTGCACTGATAAGGAAGACAGACGGACAGACGGTCGTTGGCAACCTTACCAAAAATCTACGCAGGTGGAAAAGCAAATCAGCGCTTTTTGCGTCTTGTTTCGAGAATCCGGCAGTCTCAGTTCCCAGCAAATCAAAGAACAGGATTATTGTCTTAGGAAATTTACGGATATCCTAAAGGACCATGAGCAATTTTTATGTCTTTAATTTGTTTCGAGAGGCCGGCAGTCTCAGTTCCCAGCAGGCAAATCAAAGGACAAGACAATACGAACTTCCTATTTATTTTATTTTATTTCCTCTCAGCCTCTCGAATTCAGCGCCACCCTGTCAAAATTCCTCTAAGCTTCGTTTGTAGTTTATCTCGCCGCCGCAAAGTATGCTAATAATATTTTCTCTTTCCTAGGAAAACGCCACGCTGCGCAACCAGCTGATGGCCTTTGCGAAGACCTGCAAATGCCGCAACGGCAACGTAAGCGAGTTCGTGTTGAATTCGCTGAACGCGGCCAGCCGCGGGGAGCAGCAGCACGTGAAGATCGCCCCGAAGCCGGCGCCGAAGAGCCTGAAGCAGAAGATGACGGCCGCCACCATGAAGAAGAACGTGGCCGTGCTTTTTGCCATGGCCTTCATGGTGACCATGAACGTGGGCAATTTCCAGAACTACTTGAACAAGCAGAACCTGGAAGACAGCCCAGTGCTGGAGACGATGGCCGAGGAGCCTTTGTCCACCGGACGCCGGCTGCTGTGGGTGGAAACCGAGGAGGAGTTCAACGAGAAGTTGAACCGCAGCAAGCGCCAGGCCGCTGAGCTGGAAGTGCCGCCTCTACACTTCCTCAGGCCGGCCAACCGCAGCGGCAACTCCACCGACCAGGCCCATGCCAGGTTTGGCCAGGCCCAAGAGCCGCCGCCGCAGCAGGCCAAATGCACGGGGGCCTGCGGCAGTGCCAACCAGACGGAGTACTCCCGTTTGGCCCGAAATCTGCACAAATGGATCGATGGCAACGACTACTTGAACTTGAGCATGCACGCGAAACTGGCTGACGATTTGGACAACCCGCATGGCTTTAAATTGCCCACGGACTACTTGGAACTGAACACGGGAATGGAAAGGAAACAGGCCACGGCTGGAGGGAAGCGACGGAAGATGTTTATGGACTACAAGGACCACGGAGCCAAGCAAAGGAAGACGGATGTAGAGCCGGCCGAGAACTCACTGAAGCTCTACAAACCCAACATCGACGAGGAGTACTTGAGGCTGTTCAAGGGCATCAAGCGCCAGGACGACACTTTCTATGTTTTATCCTTCAACCTAGAGCACATTTTGCTGCCGGCCTCTGCCTACAACAAGACAGCCCGGCCAAAAATGTCGCTGCTTTTGCCCACCGGCGACCCCAACCGCAACGGCGACATTGTCCTCATGCAGATCGACTGCGAGGTCTTCAACACCACCCAGCTGGAGCTCAAGTCCCACATGATCCCCGCCAAGCTGCGGCCCAATGTGACCAAGTGGCAGGAGGCCCCGCGACCCAACGATGTGGCCAACAACGAAACCGCCGAGCGGCCCGCGGACCGCAAGCCCTTCCCCAAACAGAAGCCCCTGGTCCGCACTTACTTCATGATGGGCCCGAAGAACCAGGCGGCGGCCGAGGCCTCCCAGGAGAAGCCGCGCCTGGTCAAGTTCAATGCCAGCAGCATGATCAGCGCTGATTTGAATGTGAAGAACTCGACGATGTTTGGCCGGCAGCGCGACTCCTTCAAGTCCGAGTTTGCCCCCTAAAAACCCCACACACGCCGCATGGATAAATATTTAGAGAATTGTAATCTTGCATGAAATCGGATTAGTATCTCCCCCCCCCCCCCTCCCGTACCTTTGGCCTGTCGTATTTTTGTTTTTTTTTGTGTCTTTGATTTGTGCAATTTTAAATTTAAGCCTCTTGTCGTCCTCTCGAGTCGTAGGAGCAAACTTTGTGTATTCTTTTTCAACGAGAACTTAAGTAATTAAAATAAAATTATATACCTAATTCTAAGAAAACAAAATCAACTCGCTTTATTCCGCCAGCGGCTGCTGCGTAGTCGCATGCAAATTCGCTGGGCGATTGTTGTTCTGGTTGAGGAATGTAAATCAAAATGCGCATTTGCCGTCCACTCGCATCGATCGGTTATTAATATTGATGGACCTGCCAGGCCAGTGGGCGCCCACCCCCTCGAAATTAAATTGTCATTTGACCAACAAACGAAGTCTTTGTGGTTGCGCGGCCAATAAACAAATGAGTACACAAAATAAATTACTACCGCTGTGGTAATTAAGCGAGCCAAGTTCTATGATTTTGGCAGGTAGGTGTCCAACCTCTGGAATGCGGCAGGTCGGCTGTTTGTTTATGGCCGCGTCATAAACATAACCAACGATCTCTCAGGGGTTCTGCAGTTGGCGGGGCTGGCAATTAGCCATGCCAGACTCATACGCAAAACGCGTTTGGCTAGAGGAGCCGCGGAGCTGGGCAAAAAATACGTGAACAATTGCGCAATTGCCCCCAACACACGGGGGAGACGTTCGTGAAATGAATTCCAATGAATCTGGAGAATGGACGTCATTCTGGGGGTCTTGAGAATTCCCGACCAAAGGTCGCCAGTCGCACTTGCGATTTATCAATCAGCGGAGATGCGGAGTTTCTGTGCGGAGAATCTTAACTATTAAGCGCCATCCCAAGGGACT
>JBAMCP010002183.1:0-14363 GCA_037075105.1 Lissocephala sabroskyi | reverse complement strand
TGGTTACGCTGTGCTTTTCTGTTCGGTTTTGGCCGCTGGCTGGTGGGGCTGGGCGGCTGCCTTTTCGCTTTGGCGGTTTGCGTTTTTGATTCGGATGCATTGCATCGAATCAAATTGCCATTTGGCATTCTAAAATGTTGCGAAATTAGCCAGTTGAGGATACGGCAATTCGAATATTCGCCTATCCGTGGAATTGGCCAACATTCCGTTGTCGTTTTGTATTGGCCGCCTGGAATTCAATGCTTTTAAATTAGCTACCAATTTCGCCAACCCGATACCCTCAAAACGAAGGCCATCGACAATGACCATCGAATTGACTGCGCTCCAAATTTGCCCAATTTGACATCTAAATTTACGAAAACAAAGATCCGCCATTAGGGATTATAAAAAGTATTTTGTTTCCCTAGATGCCCAAAATTGATACACTTCTTTTTTATACCATTTAGAATATCTAAGCTGGCAGGGAAGGCATGGCGAAAAAGGAACAAAATTCTATTAAATACCTTTCCAAAATTCTATATCAAGTTGCTTGCGGTTTAGTTATATTCTCTGAACCCGATTGATTTTGTACCTTCAAAGGGTAAAGGGTAAAATACTTATAGTTGATTCTGTACTGGAAACTGTACTAATTTTGTATTCAAAATCGAGAGAACAAGTTCCCCCAAGCCCTTTGACATATAGAAAATATCAGGTAGATAAATAAAGTCAAATAATTGGCGCAGCATTTAAATTATGCAATTTACTTAATTATACAATTGTTTACCCCCAAAAACAATTATTTATGATTCAATAAATACTTAATTGCCTTTGAATATTAATTACCCTTTCCGCATAAATATTTAAACAATAAAACGAATCAAAGTTCGTTAAAGTTACCAAAAATTACCTGGGTAGTCCCCAGGCCAATAAAATCAGTTCAAGTCAACCCAACCAAACCAGCGCAATGATTTTTATAGAAGGCAAATTGAAAGCTATAAGATTTCTACCCCAGGCCAGGCAAGGGGTATATTTATAGGTCAGGGTATTGGCGGGTATTACCCAACAGTGGGTATGCGAAGGACCAGACAGTGGGAAACTGAAATCTTGATAAACAAGGCAAACCACAAGTTCCACATTTGAGTAGAGAATTCCGAACAATAGGCTAAAATCTTTGCAGGGGTACATTTGGTCCCCAAAGATCCTGATCGACCCAACAAACTTAACCAATTTGCCAGCAATTCGAAGCTCTGGTTCTTAGATTTTTTAAAGTTTTGTAAGTCCAGAGAATTAAGTATTTTTGTGATCTCTGGTCGGTGGCACCGCACTGATTATCTCCTGATCTTCGTGGGACAAAGTTACCCCGCATTGAGTAGAGTATTAATGGCATTTTCTTCTCTCACTTATGGAGGCTTTTGGGTTTTATTGTTGAGTTGAATTCCGTTTGGCATGCGTTTAATAACGTAATGGGGAATTAATATTGGATTGCGGGTGTTTTTTCTGCGCTTTTTCTGTACATGTTGATTGCGCTGTCACATTGGTTGTTTGTTTTTATTGTTGAACTTAATTTCATTTAAATAGGCGAAAACATTTGTCATTTTCTCTGTTTGCCAATTAACCTGCCCTTCAATTTGCCAATAGAACTTCTCCACCGACCCCTGGGAATGCCAAAGGACGAAGGTTATTGCAATTTTCAATTAATTCAATTAAACGAAGCGCCAGCCAACGAAAGCACTACAAAAAAAGATTTTACGGGGGAAAAAATTACAATCCCGATTTTGTTGCTCTGATTTTGTTGGCCTGGCTCGTCTCTTCCTTCCGCTCGCATTTTGTCAAAAGCCAGCAATAATTTATCATCATTACACATGCGAATTGGGTAGTCCTTCGACCGACCGACCACCCGACCACACTCAAAGGCAGGGACAAAAAGCAAGCAACTAATGAATGGAAATTGTTTGGAGGTGGACAAATAAATGAAATGAATTAAACCGCGAGGGCAAAATTATTAAATTCCCATCACCCACCCGTCAATGCGGTTGGTTGGTTGTTGGTCCTTTCCCGCCTCGGCTGCGAAATTATTGTGCAATTTGTTTTCATGGAGAGCCCAGGCTCCCTGTCATCACATTGTCAGTCTGTCCCTTTGTCCGTGTGTCTATCCGCCTGTCCACTTGGCCCGTATGCGTGTGAGTGCCGACGTATTTTAATAATGCCTTCCATTTTCATTACGGAATCGTCGCCCTCGTCTACCCAAAAAATTCTACCACCAGACACCGACCGACAGCCAGCCAGCCCAGGACAAAGAGGCTCAATGACAACTGCATATGGCGCCATGGCACATACACCGGTTCCTGCGGTTTCTCGGCTCCTCTCCCCGTGTGTCTGTATGTGTGTCGCATTTGTCAAACTGTAATTTAATATGCCACACTGTTTCGACACTCGACGGAACACATTTTAGCGACGTGCCTCACTCATGCAATTTTAGTTGATGTAAATAAATGCCCGTCTCTATGTATCTATAACTGTATGAACGTGCCTCCATTTAGCATGTGCGTGTGTGTGTGTGCGTGTGTGGGCCGTAAAATGTCCGCCGGAATCAGAACAATTATTACAAGAAACTCACACGAATAACCAGCAACCCGCAACTTCACGGAATATGAATTGCTCTCCTTTACTTCGAGAGGAGATTTCAGTTTCACAGATCGACAGAGATTGCCCAAAGGGCCACCAGCCCAGCTCAAAATTAACCAAATGCTTTAAATTAAAACTTAATCAATCTTCTTTTCAACCAAGTTTTCTAAAGATCTCTCCTAATCTCCTAAATCTGCCTATTTTTATCCCAAATCTTCTCTAAAACTTGCCGACTTGTTGGCTTGAGAAAGAGTATTTCGTGTGTGGCAAAAGTCCATCTGTTTGTTGGTAACATCAGATAAGAAAATTACAAACGTTTAATTAGAATCAACACCACCCTCGTTTGGGCCGTGTATCGTGGTCTTTTGTGATTTATGGATGAGCCACCAGAAACCGCAATGACAGCGCCCAGCAACAAAAGCGATTGTATGCGATGATCCTAGTTTGTAGATAGTTTCTGGCTTATTGCAAATTCAAAGCAGCCACAGAAATTAATACATCTGAATTGAATATCAGCTAAGTGGTTCTGGCATCTGGCAAATGCGACGCAGCTGACGGCAACACAAAGCACCCAAGCCCCAACGAATTTTACATTAAACTCAATTAAGCCTGCAAGCGGATCTCTTTCAATCAGCAGATGCTGGGGGAAAAGTACTTTCCAGTCAGCTCACTTTCTGCCTAGGAATTGCTATTTTATGGAGAATTATAATCTCCATATTCTTGTGGCTGTCGAGGCAAAAGCTGTCGCATTCCAAATTCGAACCCAAAGTCTTTGGGTTTATTGGAAAACAATTAAGGAAGCAATAGGAGAAGTTTTATGGGGAAATTTATTCTCCATATTCCTGTGGCTCTCATTGCAGAGGCCCTCGCATTCAAAATTCGAAAAGGTAACCCACCAAAGCCTTGCGAGTTTATTGGAAATCAAGAGGAAGCAACAGGAGGAACCTTCGCTGCCGGCAACTTTAAATTTTTGGGTCTGCCACTGGCCATGGGCAACTCTTTGGTAGACTCACGAGTATAAAAGATTTTTAGCATTGATTTTAATTAATACCTTATATGCAGATAGAGACTAAAGGGAAGCGAAAGATAGAAATCAATCATAAACTTGATCTTCCGGCAGATTTAGGGAGGCTAAGTCCCAAAGTTGATTGTTCTAGCTCTCTGATTTCTTTTTGTTCATTTAAACAGAAAGACAGGCGCATGAAAAGGCAGACGTACCGACGGAGATGGCCAGATCAGATTCTCTTATGGCTCTAACCAACTTTGGGGAGCCTAACTCATTTCCTTTTTTATCTTAGAAGCCCTCACCCAAACTATTAAGCCCTTGGCTCTTCAGACGCTGATTTTGAAAACCAATCGCTAAAGTACCACTTATAATCTTGGCTAGTTTCAGAGGAACCGGTAGGTTGTCAATTTGCTTCTGTTTCAAACTTAAAGCCCTTTTTCATTGAAGAAAAACACAACCCACAAAGAACTCTGGTCGAACTTTGCTTGTGGCCTGGGCCACACATTGGTGCCTTGGGCCGGCTGATTATATCGTCAATTGGTGTGTGGCCGGAAAGGCAGCTTCATGGCCGGCAGGTGTCTGGTGTGTGTGTGTGGGGCAAAAGAAACATAAAGCCAGTTAGGCTGCAAGTTAGAGCTGCCAGTGGCGAGAGTTGCTTGCGTCCCAAACGAGCCTGGGAAGTTGGCAAATGAAGTGTCAACAGTTGACAGTAATAACTTTACAGGATTTGCATTAGTCCCAGCCAGGAGCAAGTTGGGCGTGGTAATTCCACACACTCACACACGCACACAATCAGTGGCACAACTCACACACACAGTTGGGCCTGATGCACTGGACCGACCGACCAGCCAACTGGCCCGGTCGGCTCCTTGGCACTCGAATTCTTTGTGTGCGTAGAGCGCCGGGCCAAATTGGTGGATTTTGTGGCTGTCCATTTGTTTAAAACCCAACACATAATGTTGATTGCCAATTAGGCTGTGGCTGTGGGAATGCGTGGCTCCCGGGGGCTGACCCGGTCTAATTGAGAATGGGTCTCTTCGAAGAGGCGAGCGCCCCCCATAGAAATTAAATTCCCGGCCGGGCCCTGTAATGATGGCAATCTGCTTAACCGGTAAGCGGATTCGGCTTTTGACCTTCCCTGCGCCAGCCAGTCGGGGCCAAGAGCAAAACAAAATTTCAAATCAGCGCCCTGAGAAATGACAAAACACATGTGATGGCGAGGCAAACTCTCGCAATTTATAAGCCCAGCCAGGCTGGCCTGGCCGCCATACATCACAAAAATGTGGGAAGGACCAAACGAAAAGGAATTGCCGCAGGCATCATCTTCAACAGAACAGATGAGGACGCTGTGCGCTGCCCACTGCCTGCCCCGAGGAGGCGGCGGCTGGGGAAGGACACACAGGGCAATTCATGAGACCGACGACGTGATGTGCATGTGGAAAATGTTGCAAGGCAAGAAAAAAAGAGAGAAAAGGAAAGGATCTATGAAGACCTAGATTGAGTACTACGGCCAGCCGAACTCAACCAATTCCTTGGGCCGCAAAATGAACCGGTGGAAGCGCCGGCAAATCCCAGCCGAAATAATAAAACGAAAGTCACACACATGCACGGCGGCCAGGATGCTCAAATCTTTCGAAAGCCCCAAGTCTTATTAGTTAAATGACAATACACCCGCACACCCACACACACACGTGCCTATCGGTGGCTTTAAAGCGGTTACAAAGGACGCCGGACGGGTAATGGGGGAATCGGTCCGGAAACGGATACAAATATTTCGCGTTTCGGTTTTTTTTTGTGTGTCTTCTCTTCGAGATTATGGACATCATCTGGGTGGGATTTTTGTTTGTTGAGCTTGAAGTGGCTAAGGCGGCCAGCTCAACACGACAGGACGGGGCGAGGCGGCGGTGGTTGAAATGTAGACAAATTGTGAAATAAAACTGCAGTAGCACGTCGTACTGACAACCTCATAAAAATAACTTAAAATAAAAATTCCAACACACGCACACCCAACAGGGACGACGGAGTCCTCGTCAGGGGTCTGGGAATACGGGGTGTTTCGGTATCGAAACTTAATCAGCAAATTACAAGGAAATCTGTGCTTGGCCCGGACCAAAATCGGTTTGCTATTTTTATGCCTTGAGTTTTACGACTCACATTCTAATATATTCCCAACAGCCTCGCACTGCCAGATATACAAGGTGTTATTGATTATAAAATGCGGATTCGTGGCTCTCAAAAGTTGCCAACTCTGACTGCTTTTGCCGTGGACAATTGAATTCGAAGCAGGTGAATTAATCGCCGAGCTTTTCCTGTTCAACTGACAACTCTCGATTGTCCGCGGTCTCTGCTTCGCTTGGCAGTGAATTTAAATATCGAACTGAATTTCCGATACGGCGAAATTTACATTAAATACTGCGCTGAATATTTCATGGAATTATTAATTGAATAAATTATGGCACATATTTTAAGAGGTTTAAAAATAAGCCGCACACAAATTAAAACCACGCAAATTAATTAACAACCAAAAATAAAACACCTTTACCTCCGTTTGCAGCACCCTGTAACGGCAGGCAGGAATATCATCGCATTTGCTTATTATTTGGGGCTCCAGCGTTAAGGCCAGGCCATTAGGCATTGGGAAATTTGGATTTCCCAGGATCACATGATGGCTTTCACACGTTTTTACCGGGCGGGGCCTCATTAGCTGTGTTTTTCTCCCCGGCCTGAGGATAATGACCGCTTGGATCGAGCAAGGCGACTAATTTCCCTTTGGATCTTCTTTTTGGGCCAAGGCTATTGCCAGGCAACGCGCCGTTAAGGGAGAAAGACAAAATGATTTCTATTATTTGGCTTAAAAGTTTGCCATAAATGTCAGTCAGTCGGTCGCTGGGTCGGTGGGTGGGATTAAGAGCCGAGCAACGGTAACTGTCATGCAATTTAACGTCTCATTCGTTGTCACTTTGGCCGTCCCCGCGTCCTCGCGTCCTTGCGTGTGTGGGTGTGCACATTAGATGCCAAGTGCAAAGTGTAATGTAAAAGTGCCGGAAAAAATTGTATAAAAGTAGGTGAACAACAGTGAACGGCGGCGGCAGCCAGCGAGCAGGCAAAACGCGTCGACCGCCACCACCAGAGAAATGCACTGCACACACTCGCTGGAAATACAAACACACAACTTTATGAGTTGACGCTGAGGGGCGACCAGCGTAAGACGCTGAAAGCAGCGGCGTTGTTGCTGCCGTTGGCAAATCTAAAGAAATTTATGTTTGAGTGAATTTAACAAAGAAATGTGCAACCGTCGCTGCAACTCCCCAGGCCCCGCCAACACCGCACCTGCTCCTCGTTGATGGTCGCTCGGTTGGGCGGTTGGTTGGTCGGGCGGTTGGTTGGGTTTGGGCTGCCAGTAAGCTGCTTAAGCAGTGGGTGTTGCTCATGGCCATTGAAGCCCCAACCGAGCGCAACGACTCACAGAGACCAAGTGAGTGGGTAAGTGGGTGCGTTGGTCGGTGGGCGTTGGGCGGGGCTGGTTGCTCTGTCTGATTGCTAGTTAGCTTGTAAGTGCACCCTGAACCAGGAAAATGCTAGTACGAGCACGACTCTGGCCACGTAGACGACCGACACGGACACGGACACGGACACCAAAGCCATCGCCGTCCAGCTGTCCGCCCTGCAGCACGAAGCACCAAAGCGTCACTTATCATGTGATTTATGTTCGCAAGTACGATAATTCAGTTCATTTACAGCCATCGCCGTTGTCCTTGTTGTCGTGGCCCCTGTCCTCGTCCAGGTCCCCGATGTGTGCTTATAACAAATTACCAAATAATGCAACCTCCCCGAAGCCAGGCGAATAACCATCCTAAAAAGAAGGCGCCACGATCTTAAGGGTTCTTGATCGAATCTAGACTTTTGTCTGACTGATTGTTATCCGCTTGGCGTTGAGTTTTTAAAGAAGTTGAAGGAAGCAACATTGAAACCATTTGGGAGTGCTTCAATCGAAAGTTGATGGGATTTTTTTGGGGCCTTTCAAGAGCTCGTGGCATTGTTGAAGGAGCGGAGCATCTGCCCATCTATTCATCTATCCAAAATAGAACATAGACGGGGCTTATGGTCGAAGAAAGTCCATTAGTCGAATAAGTTGAAGGATAGGAACAAGAGTTTCAATGGAAATGGGATGGATCATTGAAGAGCTTGTGGCATTCTTGATGGGGCACTGAATCTGCCCATCTATTCATCTATACAAAATAGAAGGCCGCGCTTATCATCGACAACAGTTTATTAGTTGAATTGTCGTTTTAAAATAGGAACAGAGTTTCAATAGAAAAGAGATATTCAGTGGCCTTGAAGAACTCTTGGCATCTTGACTGGGCAGTGAATCTATCTGCCCATTTGTCCATTTCTCCAAAATAGAATATAGACGGGGCTTATGTTGGATTCTCGTATTAGGATCAGAGCTTAAATCGAAACGAAGAAGAGAACTCGTGGCATTTTGACTGGTCAGTGAATCTATTTGCCTTTTTGTCCATCTATCCAAAAGACAAGGCGGCTTGGCATTTCCACGGGGCAGTGAATCTATCTGCCCATTTGCCCAAAATATATCCGCACGATTTCACGGCTTTATAATCGAAGACTGTCCTCTTGTCAGATTGGGATGGGGAGTTTTAATGGAAATGAGATCTTTGGTGGCCTTGAAAAGAACTCGTGCCATTTTGACGGGCCCAGTGAATCACAAAATAAAGCGAAACGAAGAAACTTTTGAGTTTAGAAGTGCGAGGAACGCAATGACGAAAGGTCATTAACGGCCAGACGATGGAAGGACCGCCACTCGAAGGCGTCCTTGGGCCTTCAACTTTGTGGCCATTTTAATTGCTAATCAAATTGAGTGCGTCCCAAAGTGGCCCGATGAGACCCACCCGCCCGGACCGGGCCGACCTTCTTGGTTGGCCGGTCGGTCGGTTGGTTTTGTTGCTGTTTCCTTGCATCTTTCAATTCAAATTTCATGAAATTAGCTTACAATGAGCAATCAAGTGCAAATGAAAATGAAAATGCTCTTTCATTTGCCTATTCTGACGATGTTTGCCAGCCAGTGGCACTGGCACTGCCATTGCCATCGCCATTAACCGCAGCACCCACTTTTGGATAACATTTTTACGGTGTTGGCAGTTCACGAGGACTCGCAGCCAAGCAAACAGAGCCAACCACCACCACCGCCGCCGACCTACTCATTCAAATTCAAAATCACAGCGAATCGGGCCGCTGCTGTGATCTGCCGGCTGCCTGGCATCGTCACAGTTGCCGGCTCTTTGAAGCCAACGGCCCATTCGCGTCTTTGTAATCGAAAACTGTTTGCCCACCGGGATGAGTCGGCCGGGCTGCCAGTCGGAGGAATGCGATTTGGGAGCGGCAGTGGCAATAAGCTTTGCGCGATACTTTTAATTAGCGCACTTTGAGGCTTTATCGGCCCAGGACATCGCAGCCGCCAGCTCCCGACTCCCGCCTGCCGACCACCGCCTTCCGCTGTTGTTGTCTAGTCGGTGGTGCGGTTTCTTTGGCGCTGTCTCCGCACAGCCGTAAAATAAACTTTCGTCCGTGGCCCAGGACTCTGGCCGCTACCCGGCGCGAGCTCTTTAAAGCCGCAGGCTCATGCATATGCAATGAAAATCCGGGTATGGTTATGGCGGTTGCTGGTCGTGACCGAGAGCCTGCGGTGACGACGACGGCGGCGGCGGTGGTTATGGTGTGTCTCATTGTCGAGGCCTGACTAATTTCAAATCCCATCGAATTTTTCCGGGGTACAAATTTTATGGCGTCTACGCAGGGAAAAACTTTCCACAGGCCCAAACGGCGATTTGCGTTGCCATCGTTCGCATTAAATTTGATGTGCCTAAAGATTCTTTACGAGCTCCTGCCTGCCAGCCTGCCTGTGACTTGTGACCGCCTTTTGCCAACTGCCGGCGAACACGAATATCAAATTGATAAAATCAACATCACATTTCCTGTCAAAGTCGCTTGAGACTGACAAACTTTGACCAATAAACACTCAATTTAAATCATCGTTACAGCATCGACTTTGTAAGGAAAGTTACGAGGAATTATTCTAACCATAAAAGAATTCAGAGATCAGCTCGCTTCCTTGTGATTGGGTCAATTGATTTCTTGGATTTCCAACAATTAAAGCCAATTCGGCTCTGGAAGTCTGGATTTTAAGGAACATTCGATTGCGGCGAGAAAATAATTCTGCCTATAAGCAAACTCAAAGATCACCAGCATTTGTTCCATTTGATTAGGTCAATTGATTTCTTGGATATTTTAAAAATAATTCGGCTTTGGAAGTCTGGATTTGAAGCTATTAAGAAGATATTCTATACACGGGGAAGAAATTCTACCAAGGATCCCCAGTATTTTTTTTTAGCTTCCTTTTGATTGGGTCAATTGATTTCTTGAATTTCAAAGAATTAAAACAAATTCGGCTTTGAAAGTTTGGAATTTAAGAAACATTGGATTGTGGCGAGGAAGAAATTCTACCCATAGTCGAACTCAAAGTTCGCCAACCATTGTTCCTCGCTTCCTTTTAATTGGGTCGATTGATTTCTTCAAAAACTAAAGCCAATTCGGATGTGGAAGTCTGGATTTGAAGCTATTAAAAATATTTTCTATAAACGGGGAAGAAATTCTACCAAAGGTCATCAGCAAATTCCTTTTCAATCTCTTGAACATGAACAAGGCTGCTTGCTAACTTTTGATTTGGTTGTTTGTTGGTCCTTAAATTTCCAAAGATTAAAGCCGTTTTGGCTAAGAAAGTCTGACTTTTAAGATATAACAACCATTGGATTTCCTTTTCTTTCAAATAGAAAAACTGTGAGATCTTCAAGATATTCTTCTTAATTTCGTTCATAGAAGAGACTTATATCAAAATTCAACTCTATCTTCAAGATTTCTAATCCACTGCATTCTAAAAGGCTCACCCAATAATTTTCTACGATTTCTCTATCGAAGCTGTAAGGCGGGTCTAATAAAATGAATGTTGAAGAATATTTCTTTAAGGAAATTGAGTGAAAAGCTGACAATACGAATAAGTAGCGAGAAAGACTGTAAAAATTCTGCCTTGAAGAATCTAAATCTTCAACTTTCAACTTCCAATTTGAAGATCAGTTAGTGGTGAGCTCAAGTCAACCAGTGGAGTCTCCGTCTCCTGGTTTTCTTTATTGCTTAAAGACTCAGCTGAATTTTAGTGCCTTGGGTTAAATAAAACTATTGATGTATGTTAGGTGGGAGGGAAAGGAAGCCGAATTCTTTTTAAGATATCCGCATGCCTGTTTTTGGAAAAATGCGAAAATCATATTATTAAGCAGAGTGGAATTTTTGATGGGACGAATTGGCGGGTGGGGGGGCGAAGTGAGAATTTTGCGATGATGGGAACACGTACAACCCAAATGCCTACGACTACAAATAGTTCTCTGATAAAATGCCGCTGTCGTCGAAGTGGCCCATTAATTCATGGATAAAAACAGACCCACACGCACGCCCCGCAGGAGCGGAGCAGTGAAGGCAGTGAAGCTGAAGCTGAAGAAACCAAACCATAATCCTTTCCATTTACGCACACAACTTGGCACTTCTGCCTAATGGCAATAATGTGCACTCATGCCATAATTTTGTTTTGGCTCGCCGGCAACCCTGGTTGGCGCATAATGTCGTTTGTCGTGCGGCAGCGGCAGCCATCAACATTGGCAGCCAAAAAGGACATAAATACCCACGCACACACACACACACACACACGCAGAGCACCCAAAGATGTTTTCGGGTGGGGCAGGGGCTGCTGGGCAAGTTGATGTTGTCACAGTGTTTGCCAAATGTTTGCTGACTGTCAGCTGAGCTCAGCTTTTAGCTTTCGATGGCATCAAGCAGAAGCAAAGAAATGGGCAGCTGGGCAAAATATGATAGAAAATGACATAAAATACATTTTACACACGCACACACACCGGCACCCACGGCGCGGAGTGTGCGCCCGCGAAATGCTTGGAGTCGCGGGTCCGTCGATTGCCGCATTTTGAGGCAGCCACAGCTGCGCCAAAGAGCCCGCCCCGCATGGCCTCGATGGCAGTTTGCCGGCTCCACGGCAAAGTGCTAATGTCGAAGTATTTTCCCATCAACGTCCCCAGCCCCGTAATTAGTTTTGAAATCACTTCACATCGAAAGGAGCCACGAAGTGTAAACGGTCAGTTGGCCGGAATGCTTGAATAATCATGGTTAAAAGAAAGATAGAAGGCAAGGATATCCAATCTACATAATTTCCTAGCCCGCAAATTCAACCGAAATCTTCTTTTCAATTGACATTACCAATTATGAAATGTTTGCATTTGCTTGCTTTGTGTGCATAACTAAATGGACTTGGGCAGGGAGTAAAATAAAAAAGGATGTACTCACCACATCGATGATTTGCATGAGCGTTAGGCCGAAGCTCAGCTGCAATGGATCGGATTCATTGACCACCGGTCGCTCCAGGCTGTTGTAATTGTCCAGCAGAGCGTGAAGCAGGCGCTTCTCATGTGGACCAGCTGTGCAAACTGCAATGAAACAAAAACGACCATAAATTAACTCATTTCCCCGGCAAATCTCATTGAATTTAATCATTCATTATTCATAACTTCCGTCTTACGAAGAATACCAATCTCAGCCCCAACCGAAAGCTATCCAATTTCAATAAGACGAAACAATAATTGCTTCGTTTTCAACCCAAACTGCGCGAGTGAAGAACATGAATTTTAATCGGGCTTAAGGTTTCACAAGAACTTGGGTAAGTTCTGGAATCCCTCCACATGTTTCACATTGGGGAGTCTTTTTCCAAATACCCCTCAAATTCAGCTGGATGGAGTTATCCTTGAACAGCTTGTACACTGGATAAGCGCCTTACTTTTAGGCCTCACCTTAAAGTCACTGCAGAAAAGTCTGGTCAACAAATGCAGAAACTAAAATGGCTCAATCATAGAAGCAGCAAACTGCCCTTGAGACAGATTTGGGGAATCTCTGCCACTCTGACCGCTTAATTTTTCTTATTTTCCCAAGCTTAACAACAAATCGACAATAAGCTAAGAAGAGTAAGAGTTGAATGTTTGATAATTTGGAAGTGATTGCCTATTATCCATTACAATGAATCTAGACTCCAAACTCTAGAAGTCCACAGTAAATGGAAAGCAGTAAAAATAGTGAATTAATTGGGCCTGCAGGTGTTCGTTAATTCTGAATAAACAACATTAATTAGCGGACTTTCGATTAATCCAACAAATGCAAATGTAAATACAGACAAAATCAAGTAAAACGCTGGCGGCGGCCCTAAACGGCATTTTGCACAGTCTGTAGTGTCCTTGTCGAGTTGTCAGGTTCATTAAAGAGCAGAAGAGCAGAAGCTAACCAAAAAAATAAGTCACGGAAAAAGAATAATCTGAACTTCTGATTTAGGTAATTTCAGGGATTAAGATTTAAATTTAGAAAAGGGGAGAAAATATATTTTAGTGCCAAAAAGTCTTTTTAAAAACTCTTGAAGTTCTTGATATTTGGTTACCAAAAACTTAATCGAATTAAGCCATAAATTTTTCCCTGGGAGATTGAATTTAAAGCCATCGGCCAGCCGGTCAGACAGTATTTAATTTCGATAACTGTGTTATTACTGGTTACTGGTAATTTGAGTCTAGTAATTTAATCATGTCCAAAAGTAGGAATATCGTTATTCCTGGCAGGGCCGGCTGTTGCGCTTTTATTTATCCTAATAACTTCTTTGGTGGAAAACCGGAACTTATTAGTCCCCACCGCCTTTGCCATTCTTAAGGTCAAATGTCAATCGAAAGCACGCAAAACAGACAGACGAACCACGCAAAATCGATTTGTGTGCGCGTGAAACACATAGAAATAATAAATGTTCTTGCCCCTTGATGGGGCAAGGGGTAAAGTAGTAAAAGTTCTATTGCTTTGGTGCTGTTAGTCATTTGAATGCCGGAGAATTGCCCATCATTTCAGTTGAAGGTGTCAATTTTAATTGGCAATTAACTCGGAATGAAATTGACGCTGCTGTTGTTGGCGTGGGCGTAGCTTCCTTTCAGAGCCACCATATCCGGTCAGCCCAGAGCGAGTGGGTCGGGCCAGCCTGCCAGCCCTTTGGCAGCTGGCCGTTCTTTTAATTAACTCGATTTGATAAACCTGAATGAAGACAAAGTTGAAATGGCTTCTGGATGGATTGAAGGACGAATGCACAAATCCGGAGAGCCGAGGCCAGCGAATTGCCACCAGCATCTGCGGCAGCAACATGGCGTCGCGTCCGTCCACTAACAACACCCTGATGCCCTCGACGGGGCGTAAAATTCAACGCGCAAATTTAACTCAAATTAGCTGAGCAATGCCAGCAGTTGTCGGAGGACGAGGCCCGGCCCAGACCGGAGATCCTCTGGGTACCGCCCGGTCCATCCGCAGTCGTCAGCGGTGGAGCCGACGCTTTGCATTTTAAAGTGCAGACAAGGACGCTGCGGCAACAGCCGCGTCAACAAGGCTACAAAAAACACATAGAAAAGCGGAATACTACAAACCGAACTGCGCACACCCTGCAGAGGTTTCTTTAAGGAATTCTTAGAAGGGACATCGCGAGTGAGAATTCAGGAATAAATGAGGAATCCTCGAAACGAACGATACTATATGTAATTTATGAAGCTTCCACTCACGGATCTGAGAAGGGTAAGGGGTAATTATATGAAACTGAAAGACTGGAAGGATT
>JBAMCP010002182.1:0-14395 GCA_037075105.1 Lissocephala sabroskyi | reverse complement strand
GCGTCTTGATGCGGATATTCTTGCCCTTGTTGCGCACTGTGCTGTGTCCTTGGTAGACGAGATGCTTGAGCTTCATGTAATGCTTCTCGGAGACGAACTGCAGCTTGCGCCGCATCTCCCCGTAGTTGATCAGCGTGTACAGCTCCTGGGCCAGTTTCTTCAGCTCTGCAAAAGAAACAAGGTGAGTAAAATAAGGAATTTAAGTAGCCGATTGACTCACCTTCGGAGTAGCGAACGTATTTGCAAATCTTGTGGTAGGTTTGGTAGTAATGCTGGCGCACTTGGTCCTTGGTTTTGAGGGAGTATTCGCTGGTGGTGTTGCGGCGTTTCAGCTTCGCGTTGATGCAGTTCACCACGGCCTCGAAGTCCTTGCCGAACTCGTTCAACGCATCGAAGAAACAATTGCGCTCTAAATTCGTCCAGGTGGTTTTGTTGGTGCTGCGCATTTGCGAGGGCGTCTTCTGGGCCGACTTGTCCTCCTTCTTGCTGTGCGGCTCGCGTTCCATGGGCGGCGGTGTCATCGGCCTGGTCTGGTCCTGTTTCATCTTTTGTATAACGCGGGCGCTGGCCCGGGTGCCCGGGCAATTGTGCATGGTCACGGAACCCAGCAGCTCTTCGGTTTCATGAACTCCAATCTTGAATTGTATGCCCTTCCCGTTCCCGTTCGAGGGAAGTGGCAGTGGTGGCGGTGCTGGTGGCGGGGCCGTCGTCGATGTTGGTGTCGCGTTCGTCGACAGCGAGGAGGCATCAGGTTCGTTGGCGTCTTGCAGCTCGATGGCCGCCGCGGTTGTGAATTTCATATTCTTGCACATGCTGATTTCTTCCATCTTTCGCCACTCAATAGGCCCCCCCCTCCCAGATAGTTTCCTGGAACAAGAAAACCAAGTGCAAACTGCAAATATCGATTACGGCGGCCAGGCTAAAGGACGGGACTCGGCGGCCCAACAATGGCGTCGCTGCGGCGTAGATTCTTGCGGCAGGCAATGCGTAAATCATGGCCCGGTTTTTGGATCCTTTTGGGGATTTGGGGATGACTGCTTGGATTTGGCATGGTGGGTGGGAGTAAAAAAAATGGCGCCTGGAGACGGCAGGAGGAGTGTAATCCGGTTGGGGTCCTGGGTTGGCGTCCGGGGCGGCTGGTGGTTGGCCGCGTGGGTGGGAGGGCAGTTTGGTTGGTTGGGTGGACTTACCTAGACGGCACGCATGGAAATTGTCAGAGTCATGCAACATTTAATTACACTTCTTTGCTGTCTTCTGGTTTAGTGTCTATATTTTTGCAGTGTTTTTGTGTGCATTGTTGAATAGCGCACGACCAGAGTTGCCATGCCTTTGCATTGTTTGCTGGGGCGCTGCTATTTAGCGCTGTTTCTTTGTTTTGGCCACTTGAATTAATGCTCTTGAATTTAATTCAATTTAAATTTCTTTTAAATCTTTTTTCGCGTATCGGCCAGGGCTGCCACCTGTTTGTTGTTTGAATTTAAACGGTTGCATTTTGATAGCCGCTTTCGAAACTAGAGCTGTCGATGGTCAGATAAATTCAAATTATCTTTTATACATTATTTATTTATTTACATATATTGCAACATTTCTTATATAATTTTATACTTAAAAAAAAGTGCATGCAACTGGCAATCTCCTAAAGTATTGCGTAAATTTATTTTTTAATGTAAACAAAAACCGATAGCTAGCCAGAGTTGCCTACATTTTTTTCTAATTAATTTCTAATCGAATTTTCCAATAATTTCTAACGAATTCCCCAAGAAATAATCTCCAAAAAAACTGCATTTGATTTATTAAAGTAAAGAACGCGAAAAACCGTGCAATCAAAATCAAATGCAAACAGGGTTTCCGCCCTCAGGTGACTCCGAAAATTCAAAAACTCCTCGCGCGCCTTTGTTTTATTCTTAAAAATGTCTCTCGATGAGGTTATTAAAATAAATGTGCGGCTTCCCAAAATACCCGCTCACTTTTGCAAAAGCGATAGAATTAAAAAAAAAAATGATAAATTGTCAGCTCTGCCAACTCGTGTGCCCGAGTTTCTTGCAAATCTCCAAGCCGATTTCGCGAAGGTTGGCAGGCCAGTGTAAGCCGGAGTTGGATAAACGCAATGCAAAAACGCTTTAAAAGCTCGCGTTTATCTCCAAAAATGCTTCTCGATAACGCCATAAAGACGGATTTAATGCTCTCCAAGACTACCACACATAGAGTTTCCAGCTTAAAGCCGATGTAGCTGAATTCTTCACACTAAATCTTCAAATTGCCGGGGCTCCATCAAGTCCTTGACGAGGTGCCCAAGGTCATTATAGAAAACGTAATTAAGTTGCTGGAAATCTAATCAGAATTAATTAGCTATTTGCTCACTAGGCCCACAGCAAGGCTCTTGACACGGGCAGATTTGAAAAGCCCGCCAGAGTTAATGGAGGATGCTCATCGGATCGTCAGACCCGCAAAGTCGCCTCCACGTGGCGCTTATTCTGGCCCGGCTGGAGGAATCCTTAGTTTCTCTCGAAATTTCTATAAACCGCCATTTACCGAGGCCCTTTGGATGTTTTTAAATCAATTCATCTGGCGCGTCCCTGGCGGTGGTTTTCTTGGCGCTGCTTGCCGGACACTGTGGTGAGTTTCTTTATTTAAATTTCACGTCTTTCGGCTGGCGCGCGTTGCATGCCACAGTGTTGAATGCTTTTAAAGTCGAAAAGTGGCAACAGCGAACCAGAAAAAAAAGGTATCTGATATTTACCCATTTTATCCAGTACCTAACCAAGGGTATAAAAAATTGGTTGGTTGGAGTGCTTGTGACGGAGATCAAGATTTCGTAGGCCTCCAAGAGGACTTTCGGGTATTATTGGTGCGACCCTGACCGTCTGTCGGTCTGTTCAATTGCCCGTCTGTTCGACTGTACGTCTGGTCAGCTGAGTGCTTGTTCGGCTGTCCGTCTATTCTGCTGCCCTTCTGTTCGACTATCCGTATGTTCGACTATCCTTCTGTTGCACTCTCCGTCTCATTAGCTGCCCGTCTGTTCGGCTGTCCGTGAGTTTGGCTGCCCGTCTGTTCGACTGTCCATCTCTTCGACTGTCCATCTCTTCGGCAGTTCGTCTCTTCGCCTGTTCGTCTGTTCGATTGTCCGTTAATTTAAGTATTCGCCTGTTCGGCTGTCCGTGTGTTCGACTGTTCGTCTGTTCGACTGTGCG
This sequence comes from Lissocephala sabroskyi, assembly GCA_037075105.1. Taxonomy (NCBI): domain Eukaryota; kingdom Metazoa; phylum Arthropoda; class Insecta; order Diptera; family Drosophilidae; genus Lissocephala; species Lissocephala sabroskyi. The sequence goes on along the minus strand of JBAMCP010002182.1, from coordinate 11,204 downwards.
TCTGTTCAATTGTCCATCAGCTCAAGTATCCGTCTGTTTAGCTGCCTGTCTGTTCATTTGCCCGTCTGTTCGGCAGTCCATCTCTTCGACTGTCCGTTTGCTCGACGGGGCAACTAAATTTGGAATCTAGGTTCGTTATAGTTTTGCTCGATGCCACGCCCCTTTGCAGGGCGTATCCAAAGAATAAGGAGACCTTTGTCCCAGTGTCCGTCTCACTGCTGCCAGATTCCTTATAATTTCAAACTCTATATGCAGGGTATCAATCCAGATTTCCCTCGCTCGGTGGCTCGTGTGGTTTGACATGAAAACAACATTAATTTATTGTCCTTAAATGCGAGCGGGGGGAACAAAATTGGGCAAACATAAAAACAAAATGCATTCGACTGCATTACAAATAAATACCAATTAAGATTAAGACTAATAATACGGCCAGCAATATGGCAATGAGCATTACTTTTTTCTACAAAGAGAGAGAGTCAAAAAAAGGGTATAAAAAAGGGGTAAAGTTTTCATACCTTTCGAGCCTTTTTCTGGTGCTTCTCGGCCTTCTCCAGATCTGTGGCGCCCTTGTCCACATAATTGGTGGCCTGTTGGGCATGGAACTCCACGCGTTGTATTGTCTCCGCCTGCTCCATGACGAGGGTCTGGATGCGCATGAACAACGCGTGGACGTCCTCGATGGACTTCTCCAGCTTGCGCAGTTCGTTGAAACGGTCCATGAGATCCCGCAGGGTTTGCCGCTCCTTCTCAGTTTCTTGGAGGAACTAAAAATAAGAGAATTTCTATAAAATCAAAAGATTTCAGGGTTTTTTACCCTTACATTGTCCACGAAGAGTTTTGTGGATTTGTTCTCGATGAGCTGCTCGATTTCTTGTTCTGTAGCCTCGGCATTGACTGGAAAAGGCCACCAGTTGAGTAAATCTCAAGGACTTAAGGGTTTTTGGGTGGTACTCACTGATTTTTGAATGCAGTCGCAGGTTTTTCTTCACCTTCATCTCGTAGTTGGCCAGGAACTCCTCGTTCTTCTGCCACAGATTTATGTAGGTCTGGTAGAGGCCATAGAACAGAGTCCTTTTCATGCGGGCCTCCAGACTGTAGTCGTTTTCGGCGGGCAGATTCGCCTTGAACTCCTTGAAGCGGTTCATCAGCTGATTGCCCAGGCGCAGGTTCTTCTGATGCAAATTGTCCATTTCATTTTCTATCCTCCAAAACAATGAAATCAAGGGGATTATTTTTTTATACCCTTTCAAATCAAACTCTCGACTTACCATTAAAAGTCCTCAGGTTCACAGTCTGGGCCAAGCGATTCATAGCCTCCAGATTGCCTGCAATTTGCGCCAACTGCAAACGCACTTCGGAATACTGAAAAAGGGGAACCACAATCAAAATTCGATCGAAGGATCTGGGCGCGCGTTGGTTCTTATCAGCCGGTTGAGTAATACGAACAATGGGGTCTGTGGGTTTTTTTTTTGGGCTGATTCATTTGCCGTACTCACCGGATTTAAAATGGCGTCCACATTACAACCGTGCGCCATTCTGTGGGCCTCGTCCTTGCCGTTCGGCTCCCCGCCAACAGTCTCCGTGGTGGCGTTGTAAACCGCCACGAGCAACGATCCGTTCGACGATGACGTCGAGTTCGCGCTGATTGAGCGCTGCAAGCACAGGAAGTTTACCTTTCTTTTATCACAAAATTAGTTCGCCTAATTGTCGGGCAGGTGGCGCTGCGAGCGCCGAATCGGAGTGGACGGGCTCGCGGGCCGTACTGACAGTGTAACCAGCATTGGTAATGCTTTTTGTTTTGCCATTCAATTTACTCCAACTGGACGGGCCCGCTTATCGCTGTTATCTGCACTCGGGCAAAATTGTAACGTGGGTTTTTCGGGGGGCCGGGGCGATAACAGCGGCCGGCAATGGTTACGAATTCAGGACAAATCGTCTACCGCACTTACCTGTAAAAGTTCCGGCAGCCTGTCTCTCCCCATGGCGGGCGGGCCCCTCTCTCTGGGTGGATTGGGGGGTTCCAAAATTCAAAGACTTCTTTGTTGTTTTGCTGGCGTTTTGACCGCGTTTATTTCACACTTTTGCACTCGTCGGGTTTGTTGGTTTTGCGTAATCGATCGCCTTGTTGTGCGCCAGGCTTTGTTTTCCCCTCAACTCTCCACTAACAACAAACAGGTGGGCAGCAAAAAAAAAAAAAAAAAAACAGAAAAATCGAATTTTGCAGCCCTCGACCCTCCGTTGGATGTGCGGTGAGCGGGCGTTGCGAACTGTCATCAACGGGACTTTTGCTCACACCAGCAACCCCAACCCAAATACCACTGCACCGCTCGTCTGTGAGAGACAAAAACTGAGAGAGGGAGAGCCGACGATAGGCCCACTGATAGGCTGATAAGCCAGGGCAGTTGCGTAGTCTTCTTCTCGCCCTGGCGGTGGGGTGGGTTCAGCTATTTGGCACTTTGTTTCAAGGGCTGCCGGCTTTGCCCAACTGTCCACCGGTCGATCACTGCCGGGCTGTGTGTGTGTGTGGGTGGGTGTGTGTGTTGTGTCTTGTGAGAACTTTGACGTTGAACTAAAAACCGCAACGGCAGACTAAACTCACTGAAGCGCAAACACAGCGATCGCCCCCCACCCCCTCGAGCGGGGCTGACTGAGATTTCTTTCAATTTAAAGATTAAAATTCACACAGAGCCAGAGAAAGAGAGCGAGAGCAATTGGCACGCCGGCCGCACAGCATGAGAGCAAAGTCTAAGAACCGCGAGCTTATCAGGGAGGGAGAGCGTTACCCCGCGGGGGTAGGGGAAGGGTAACTTTTTTTTCGTTGCTTGCCTTGCTCAGTTTTGTGTGCAAAAAAAAAAAAAAAACGAATTATTATTCAACCGGTCGGTGGGTCGGTCAGTCGGTCTGCCCAACTGTCTGTTTGTCCCTCTGTCCGTCTGTCCGTTGTGTTAATTGTTTTGTTACAAACCGTAGTTGTGGATTTTCTAAGTTTCTCTTAGCAGCCCCAACGATCTTACGGGTCATCTGACCCACCCCACGCGCCCCTCCCCTCCCCTACCCGCCGCCATTCGATATTCCGGCCACTTGTGCTAATTAGGCAAACATACGTCTCCCCCCCTCTCCCCTTGCGACTGCTACCCCAACCGCAGGCCCAGCAGGCCACGGTGGCCGTCTTTGTAGCAGTTTCGCTTACAGACCCCCCGCCGCTGGGCCCCCTCGCAGCGTCGCCGTCGGCTGGGTCGATTGCAAAACGCTCGCAAATTTATAAGCTGCGAATTGTTGAGCGTCATTGTCAGCAACAACAACAACAACAATGAGAACAGGAGCGGCGTTGACAACGTCGACGGTCAGACGGTCAGAATTTGTTGTATTTTTTTTTAAATTGCCAGGGAAAAGAGCTCTGACCTCCCGCTGAAAGGCCCGGTGTGCCCGCATTGCCCCTCGCATGCCCCCAGCGGCCCCTCTCCTTGCATGCCAGTTGAATTGTTCGTCATGCAATTGACCGGCGCGCACAGTGCCCTGGGGTTCGTAAATAAACGAATTTCTTTAAAATTAAGTTCCAAACAGAACGCCTTAATTGTAGGGTAAAGGGTAAAAAGAGGTTTACACATTCTAGGATATTTATACGATACTTAGAACTCTTTTTTCTGTACGATTGAGAAGTTCAGCAGACAGCAGAATTAAGTACCAATCCTGTACGACAATCCTAGAGAGGAATACGTAAAGGGTATAAAGTCGAGTTTGGGGTTCATAAATAAAAGAAAGGGTTAAGGGTAAAAAGAGTTTTGTATATTCGAGGATATTTATACGATCGACAAAAATGCCTAAGAACTTTCATTTTTAATCGATTGAGAAGTTCATAAGGGAGGAGAACTGGGGAACAACTGGGCGACAAGCCTAGAGAAAATACAGTCTATAGGGTATAAAATTTCGTTACCTACAAGCCTCATTAAAAACCAAGTGTCTCTATATGCAAGTCCAGTTTGGGATTCATCAATAAACGAAGGGTTCATAGTCCAAAAAAGAACACCGCAAATGCAGGGTAGCTCTTTTAGTTAAAGGGTAAAAAGATGTGTAGAAATTCTAGGAAATTCATACAATCGTCAAAAATACTTCAGAACTCCTTTACTTAAATGTTTTAAAAGCTCAGCAGATAGCAGAATTAGGCAACAACCCTGTGCGACAATCCCAGAGAAGATTCAGTCTATAGGGTATAAAATTTCTTTGTCTACAAGTGCCATTAAAAAATGTTTGTCTCTATGTGCAAATTGAGTTTGTATTTTTATCTGTGGGGTCTTCTCGTTTCCTCTCACTTTCTTATCTTCTATAAAGAATTTCACTTTTCACTACCAGTTCTTTTTTTCTTGGTGATATCTCTGCAGTTTTGTTTTCGTGTTTTCAGTTGTTGGATATTTTATGGGAAATGTTTAACTTCAAGTTGACTCGGTTTGTTTTTGTGGAAGGAAATTTGCCGACCTTCCATCGAGAATTTAAATCTTTGGCATTTCAAAATGTTGATGGTTTATGAATTCTTTGATTTGTGGTTCAGTTTTGGTCCCCTCGATTCTTATAAACTTTATGAACCACTCCCCGAAGGCAATGGTTTTGAGTGAAGTTCTTTTAAGATAAACTCTACAGATCTTCAGAATGGCTAATGATTTACTCTCCTCATAACTTTGGCCTCTCATTCAATTTTGCATTGAATATTTCAAATCAGTTCTTCAAAAGGGACTATCATCCGCCATGTTGCCCGATTTGTTTGGAGTTTTTTGTTCCACTGTGCAGTTAAAATGCGCAATATTCAATTGTTGTTTGTCATTTTCCCTCTGCCTCTCATTTCCATTCCTTTTTTCATTTCTCATTCTTTGGGTTTTTTATTTTTTCGTCTTTTATTATTCGTCGAAGAAAAATGCATTGGACACCCGATGATTTATTTGCAAAACACAACAACGACAACGACAAGAGTCCATAGAATAGACGCCCCGCTTATTGAGTAGAAACTTTAACGGTACTCGGAGCCATTGAACGTCTCGGGGGGTTGATGATCGACAAACAACGAACCAAGCCAGCGACAAACGAAGACACTGACGGCACCGAACGATTTCAACCCAGCAAGCATTTTTCTTACCCCACAGACAGGGTAAAATTTGAGCCACTTGTATGGTTTCAAGTAGGGAAATTGGCTAAGAATCCTTTAAGTTGGCAGGAAAACTCTTTTATACCCTTCACCCAAAGGGATAACAGAATTTAGGGAAGGCTTAAGTGGCCCACGGTCTTTAGGGAAAGAGTCAGGATCGAGGCTGAGTAGACAAACAAGAAAAGAAGGAGGGTAAGAAATTTGCTAAGGATAACTTTCATTCTTAAACTGCCAGTTGCGCCACAGGACTGCCAATTAAATGTGGCAACTCGGGGACTTGTTGATTGCTTTATATTCTTTATAATCCTTTGATTCCTTTGCTGATCTTCAAAAATGCCAGCTGGGGTATTGGCGCGTGGCCGGTGTTATTTTTGCTTCCAAATAAATTTCAATTTATTGCTGCCTCACATCGCCTTCTACTGCTTCTTCATCAGCGATTGATTTGCATGTTGAGCCCGCCGTGTCAGCAGCTCCTCTGACGTCGGAGCATTGGACATTGGGAGAATTTCCGAAACGGCTTTGTTGACACGGCAACGGTTATAGAAAAAAGTAAACCGAACCAAATAAAAATATTCACCGGGCGTTACGCGCGCTGCGTCGCTGTGGGCGGCAGGCGGGCAGGTCGGCCGGTTGGCTGGCTGGCTTGCTGGCTACGCAGCTTTGTTTACCATTTATTTTGTCATGTGTCGAAAATTGGAAATTTATGAGTTTTTGATGAGAACGTTCCTCGTAGTTGTTGTTTATTTGGGTCGCCAGCATCTGCATTGTCCGGTGCGTGTGAGGCCGCCGCGTTGAGCTTTCGACCTTTGATTAAATTCGCGTTCGTTAGAGCCAAAATAAGCCCACAAATTTACCCGCCCCACGCGTCGGCCAAACAAAAAATTGTATATAAATTGCTTTTAAAGCCTTTAAGACCCCACACAGGTGACCCGGCCCGGATATTGCCGGATGTACGTGGAATCGCGCGTTGCCCGGGCGCAAACTTTTAATGACTGCCCAAAACTATGCAACGATTCTTGAACGCACGGACAGGCGACTCCGCTTGGCCTGCTGTTGGGCGGCTCTAAGCAGCCCCGGCCAACGGTTATTGTCATTTGCATAGCGGAGAAAAAAACATAAAAATATTAAAAAAAAAAGATGGCAACATTTTTAATGCAAAAACCTTGGGCCCGCCGCGACCGAGAAAAATACACGGAGGCAGACGCCGAGCGTCGTCGCCGTCGCCGTCGCCGTCATAATGATGTGAATTATTCATTGTTTATGGTTTACTTCATGTTTTAATTAAACTGCCTGGCTAAGGAGAATGTCCCACTAGCGGAGGCGGCGCAAAAAATTCCACCAGCAGACGTTGAAGCAAAATCATCTAGTGCCGGGGCTCGCGACTCATACATACGAAATTGGCCGCGTAGACAGGATAAACTTAAAACATCAGGCAGCCACAGCCTCCTCCAAACGACCACATGGCGTATGAGTTATGCGCATTTTTTTCGGACCAACCACAAATGCCAGCTTCGCTGTGTGTGTGTATAATTTCGTGGGGCTGTGGACGGGGGCGCAACTAGCTGGTCAGGTGGCTTAGTGGACCATGAATATGCAAAAGTCTGTTAAGTGCCAACGATGGTGCTTCTGTGGGTGTTGGCGGGCCGACGAAAGACAATGAATAAGCGAGTGGGGAGGGGGCTGTCGCCAAAAGAATATGAGATGATAATTGTCTCCAAATGGGACAGCAACAACTTAATAAATAAATCCAAATGAACAAGCGAGAGTCGTGCAAAAGGAGAAAGCGAAAACGGCAAGGATACTTTTTTGTCTGATCTCACCATCTGTCCATTTGTCTGTCTGCTTCTTCCGCCTCCCTTGCTTTCCATTCAGCCTGCCTGTCTGTCTTTCTGCCCGACTGGTTAGCCGTTTATCTGTTTTCTGTCTTCTTATTAAGCTTTCTATTCAATTGTCTGTTCCCTTCCCCGTTTGTCCGCCTGCTCGTCTGTTCGGAAGGCCTAGCAACTCAACTGCCTTCTGTTCGCCTGTCTGTCTGTCTGTCCTGTTCGTTCGTTTGCTTGGCTGCGCGTCTGTCGGGTAATCCGCCTGCTTGTCTGTCCACCTGTCCAGCTGACCAACTGCCCATCCACTCTTTCCCTCCCTTTTCCCCTGGCCGAGGATCTGGGAACTTTGGGCAACTCTTTTCCTCACTTAAACTAACTTTTCTCTCTCTTTCTGTCGCTCTCTCTCTTTCTCTCGCTCTCACTCTCTCTCTCTTTCTCTCGCTCTCACTCTCTCTCTCTTTCTCTCGCTCTCACTCTCTCTCTCTTTTCTATCTATCTATCTTTTTCTCTTACTTACTCTCTCTCTCTTACTCACTCTCTCTCTCTATCTGTCTCTCTCTCTCTCTCTTTCTCACTCTCTTACTCACTCTCTCTCTCTTACTCACTCTCTGTCTCTATCTGTCTCTCTCTCTTTCTCTCTGTCTCTCTCTCTCTTACTTACTCTCTCTCTTACTCACTCTCTCTCTCTCTCTCTCTTTGTAGACTTAGAATTTCGGAGCCTTTAAAATTGTATAAATACGCGATCGCCGGGCCTCTGCGCTCAGTCGTTTTCGGTCCTTCAGTCGTTGCGGAACTCGAGCGGGATCGAAATTTTTAAGTCGTGATTGTCTCTGCGCGTGTGTAAACTGAAAGATCGCGCAAAAACAACAACAACAACATAATCGATAACAACAACTACCTGGAGAGTTACCGGTGAGTGCTAGAAAATTAAGCCGCCCCAAATTCTCTAAGGCCTTAAGTGCCCAACTGTCTATCTGCCCATCTTTTGTCTATCTAACTAAATTCTATCTGTCTGCCTGTTGGCTTATGGTTGCCCTCACGGGGTCGTAGGAATTTTCTTGGTTATTAGAAAGTCTTCTCGCCTGTTCCCTTTTGATTGCCCAACTGTCCAACCAAATGCCCATTTGCCCACTTGTGGGAGTGCTTGTCCGCTGTTTGGCGGTTTGCTTATTTTGTTGTCTGCCACCCAACAACTGACCAACTGTCTGTCCAACTCTTTCCTTGGTCCCTCACTGCCCAACTATCTACTTATCTATCTATCTGCCCATCTACCTTCTGTCTAACTGACTGCTATTCAATTGACTGCTCATCTAGCTGCCTGTTTGCTTATTTTTGTGGTTCAATTGGTCGTCGTGATCTCCTAGACTATTTGTAGTTCTTCTTGCCCAACTGTCCGACTGTTCATCATCCAGCTGCCCATTTCTACTTTCCATCCAACTATCTTCTCTCTGCCTTACTGGACTTTCGTCTGCCTGGTTGTGTGTCACGGGGTTGTAGGGATTTTTGTGACTATTTGAAAGTCTTCTTGCCTGTTCTTCTGCTCAACTGTCCAACCAAATGCCCATTTGCCCACTTGTATGAATGCTTGCCCACCGTCTGGCTGTTTTTGCCGCCTGACAAACATCTTTTGACCAACTGTCTGTCCAATTCTTTTCTTTGGACCTTTATTGTCCAACTATTCTCTATATAGGAATCTGCCAATCTTACTTTCTCTCCAACTATCTGCCCGATTGGTCACCTATCCGAATGATTGCTCATCTGGCTGTCTAATTAATTCGTTGGTCACCCGACAAACATCTTTTTTGACTGTCTGTCCAATTCTTTTCTTTGGACCTTTATTGTCCAACTATTCTCTATATAAAAATCTGTCAATCTGACCGTCTGACTGTCTGCCCATTTGGTCACTTATTCAACCGCCTGCTCATCTGACTGTGTGCTTAATTCGTTTTTCGCCGCCGTGTTTTGGTCCAACTCTTTTCTGTCCGTGTGTCTGACTGCCCATCGGTCTATCGAGGAACTGGTCTGCTCACGAAATCCCCTGATCACTTCGCCTGGCCAAACTTGTGCGCCAGCGGAGGGCAGGGCATGCGTCTTCCGACAGCGAGAAGCATCGACGGGCAAAATTGCCGAGCCGCATTATTTATATGCAGGGGCCAGGCAAGCGCCGCGGGAATTATGCTCCGAACAAAACAAAACGCCGTCCCCGTCCCGCAGCATCGACGGGCGAGGCTGCTGGGCGGCCTGGACGGCGCTCATGATACCGCTGCTCCTGTGGCTGGCGCAGCGGAAGCTTGGCATTTATTGCAAGCGACAATATTTTCATTCCACGAACGAAGCCGGGACGATGCCAGAAACGATACCCCGGTGGACGGAGGGACCCGCAGACCGACCGCCCGGCGGGTCCTGTGCGGCGCATCCGCCATGGCATCCGCGTTCGTCGTTCGCGTCCGTTTCCCCCAACGCCGGTGGGGATCGTCGTCGACGTCGTTATCGGTGGTTGGGTGGTTGGGCAAACGGTAAGCGTGTCATTGTCGTCCTCATCGTGGGTCGCATTGTTATGCCTCGCGTTTCTCGTCATCTCATCTATTTCGCATTTGCCTATAATAAGCGGCAACCGGCAGCCGGCCACGGGCAGCTGGGCTGGAGGAGGTCCTGTCATTTTTATCTGGCAGCAGGAAACACCACCGCTTTATGGCCCCCAGCATGTAGCCCACAATTTTTCCATCTATCCACTCGCACACACGCACACTCGCTCGCTCTGGGACGGTTGGGCCGGGGAGGTGGGCAGTCGTTCTTCCTGGCAGCGAACTCGGCAGTGTCCTTGGCCTGAGTTTTTGTTGCCTCTCGGCCACCTTCGAGTTGATTGCATAAAGTAAAACGGGCCTTTCTATCAGCCACGCCACGGCACGCCAGGCCGGACTTTGTAATCAGCTGGGCCCCGGATGAGCCAATGCAGGCCAAGGACATGTCCGCCGGCCTTTTCTGCATTCTTTCTCCGACTCTTCCTCCTCCTCCGCATTGCATTGCCTTGTGGGCCTCGGTGACACTTTTAAGCAAATTGAATGCACTTGAAATTGAAATCAAGACGGAGAAATTAAAAAATTAAAGCCCCATAAACCGAATGCTGCAGGGTATAAAAATCTCTGCCAACTTTTGGCCCAGGGATCCCTAAAAAACCGGGAAGAACTTATCTTCCTTGTTTCCTCTTTTAATATTTGAGGAGGTCTGTCTTTCTGCCAATCCATGAAGCTTGTTTAGGAACCTTTACTATCTGGATCTCACCGGGAAGATTCTTTGCTCTTTCCTTTGATTTCTCAGAATTTTGGTTTGTCTTTTTGGGTCTCAGTTGTTTCTTTGCCAACCCATGAACCTTGTTTAGGAGCCTTTGCCATCTGCTTCCCACTGAGAATGGGTTTCTTTACACAATCTTCCCCAGATTAGATGAATGCCGCTTCTTGCCTTTCCCAGGCTCGCTTGATGGGGTAAATTTTACCAGTTTTTATTTTATCACTTTGATAGTTGACGCTTGATTGGCACTTGGAGGTAAAAGAAACACGTTGAAGAAATAAACGCCGAGTTTCACTTAATTTATTTAAGAAATGCCAATTTGAGCATCCAACTGTTTGGATCGGATGCGAATTTGAAACTAACTTCATTTTGCAAAACTCAGCGAGAGTTGCTGGCTGTGGAACTGTGTGTCCTTGGGAATTGTCTAGGCTTTTACCTGGCGCCTTGTCTCATAAACTCGATGCCATAAAATCACAGAGCAGACAGACAGACAGTAATGAGTAGCTCTCCAATTTATGAGCAGCAACGGCGTTTCTTCGTCTTTCGCTGGCCTTGATTGGTTTTTTTACCCTGCATGCGAAAGCAGATGATGGAGCCGTTGAAGAGGTTGGCCTAAGGTAATCCTGGCCAATTACTTCTAGTGACAGGAACATTAAAACTTACCACCCAAATCACAAGTAGCGCCTGTGAGGCAGAATCGCATGAGGAATGCATTAAGGCAGAGAGAAGGTTCTTGTCGCGGTCTTAGGTCACTTGGAATTAAAATAAACCATTTCCTCAATTTCTATACCCTTTACTCTTAGGTACAAGGGTATAATAAGATAATTAGAGTCTTCATTTAGACGACAAAGTCTGGGCAATTAATAGAACACACCACACAATTATACTTGCCCAGAAATAGTAGAGGAAATTTCAAGTACTTCGTTTTAGTGGTAAGGGTACAAAAAATAATGCGCCGC
>JBAMCP010002181.1:3623-14397 GCA_037075105.1 Lissocephala sabroskyi | reverse complement strand
AGCGTCGCCCAAGCAACCCTGCGTCGACTGTACTTCCCTTCGAGTAGGCGAACGCGTGGGAGGCGGGGGAGCAAGTGTCGAATCGAGGGGGCGAGCGTTACGTGATTGGAATAAGAATATTGCGAAATAAGGCAACCAAATCGGGTCGTTGTCAGCGGCAGTGAGAAAGTGGAACAGCCCAAGTGGTGGGCGTGGCAGGGAAATTGTATGTGATTAGCCGAAAACAAAAAATTCGAATCCCTGGCCAACTGCAAGTCAAGGATCTAATGAGCCGTTTAACGAGTGCAATTCAATTGACAATCAAAGGGCCGGGGGCGTGGCAGGTGTGAGAACTTTGACACATGCGAGCGGTGGTATTTCCAATAAAATTGCTGCCTTTAAATTCTAACCGCCCGCCCCACCAAACCCGCCCTGCGGAAGCCTTAAAAGCCCTGGCACGCCCACCCACTGCCTGGCCGTCGCCTGTTTGCCTGTGTGTGGCCAGGGCTACACATTTTTAATTTATTACGTCTGTCGATGATTTTTCTACAACTTTTTCTGGCGATTTTAAGCCCCCGAAGCCGCCCCGCCCGCCCGCTCGGCCCACTCCATTCATCGTCGGGCTGAGGGGGGCTTACGAATTCGTAATTTTGCATTTTTATACAAATTCCGCGATTTTGTTCTTATTTTTCGGGGAGAAGAAAAGACACAAAAATCGCCCCCTCGCAAAAAAACCGCGTTGACCAAAAACGAACGCAGGGGGGCAGTCGCTCTTCAGTTCTCTGCACGAACGTTGCATTGTTTTCCTTAATTAATGTTTAATCAGCAGGACCAAGCGCTGCCCGCCACCCGACCACCCCAACCGCCCGGCCGGGCTGCTTCCCTCCATTCGCTGGCCGCCAATCGAGCGTCGGTTTGGAGTGACCAAAGCAGCGAACCACATGCGATAATGGCCAAAATAATAAAAATGAACATCAGCTGGGCCAGCAGCATCGCGCCGTCCCCGTCAGCCGTTCAGGGCTTCCTTGGTGGACGGACCAACTTCATCGTCTTGGACGTTGTTTTTTGCCAATTTCCAGTGAACCGAAACCCGCGGAAACACACACACACACTCGCACACACAAACACACATGCATCGAAGCCATCAGTTGGCTGGCCAGGACCGCCCCCTGCCAGTGGTTCCGGGGTGGGGTTGGTTGGTCGAAAAAACGCAAAACGTAAATGAAAACAAATTCGCGGCCAAGAAAAAATTAACAAAACACAAAACAAACTTTACGGCGGGGCACGTGGAAATGCGCCGCAGTGGCAGTGGCAGCAACAGCGGCAGCGGCAAGAACAATAAAAGGAGAAGGAGGCGGGCGGGCGGTCGCTGGTCCGAGTCCTCGCTGGAAATGGAAATTTGGTTTGGGTGTTCGTTGGCTTTTTTTTGGGAGCTTCCACTCCTGGGAGTCGTCGCCAGTCCTGGCAGCGGCAGCGGCTTCTGCTGCTGCGCATTTCCAACACGCGTTTTCATAATCAGCGAACGCCCCCCACCGCCCACCACCCCACGCCCGTCGTCGTGGACGCCGTTGCCGCCGCTGTCCACGTCGCATTTTTTGGTAAAAATTGTCTCAGTCGAGCTGAGGTGGGTTGGCCGAAAGGGTGGCGACCATTTGGTCAAGCGTTGCCACCCCGCGGCGGCTGGGGGGTCGTTGAATTTACGCGAAATAAAAAGAATTTCTGCATAAAAATGGCAGGGCGAAAAAAGTTTTTCGGCTGGGCAGGCGGCCCGCCCGCCCGCTCAGTCTGAATGGCTTGCGTTTCTTTTTTTTAGAATTTTTACACAAGGCGAAGGAAGGAGCGCGCAGGCACAGTCACATGAGGAGGCCGGCGCGATTCCGATGAGGTAAGAGTATCCGGGGTGTTGGTACAATTGGACTTTGGTGCGCTGGTCAATTGCAAGCCAAGTTTTCACTGCTCCCCAGCTCCGCGACTCCGGCTATACGAGGGTGACTCTGGCCAGTGGGGGGTGGGGTTGGTCCATAGGCTTTATATTGTTACCAACACATCGCCAGTTCGTTTGGGGCTAAGTGCGCGCAGAGATAAAGCCGGAGTTGGGGGGGAAGTTGGCTTTTTGTGTGGAGAACGTTTAACGCCATAAACTTGACGTTAGTTGGCCGCGAAGTACAGTCACCGCCAGTGTACCCCAAAAAAAAGTAACCTTTCAGGTGACTGCAGGAGTTGTGGAGATTCGGTAAAACAGGAAAGCCAGTTAGCTGGCAATTGAAATACCGGGAAAAAGGAAAACCGAGGCAACTCTACTGGGCAGTCTGGCGCCCCTGAATTGAACAATAAAACCTCAACGAATCCATCACAGGCAGATCTTAGGGAATGCAAGTCCACAATCCAAATTCTCTCTGTAATTTTAGGGAACATAAAAGCGGTGGTTCTCCGAAAAAGACCAAAGATTCCCTACGCTCTGATCCCACAATCTTATCCTTGATCGTCACATCTTAACGGATTTGAATACTGAAATCTTTTCTACTTTTAAGAAACTTTAAATTTCCATTTATCCACCCCGCATTTCTGGTATAAATTCTTGAAATAATTCCCACCGTGCCATTAAATTACGCAACGCAACTGTACCTGGATATACCGAATCCCAGAATACATAGAATCGCCCCACCGAATTCCATTCACAGGCCTAAAAGCCACCAACTCCTGTTTTCTGGGGGTGGGTGTTGCCTTCAAGCGAAGGAATTGGAAAAACTTCCAAGTCGAAAGTTTATTTTTGCAACAACCTTTAAATGTCCCGCCCCTCCAGCCCACCGATAACAGTTTAAAATCGATAATCGATTGCCCGGCCAAAGGAAAAGTGCAGGGTGAGTGGAAATTCAAAATATGCAGAAATTGCCAACCGAATAGCAATCCAAAAATCAAGCAGGTATGGGTGTGCGTGTGTGTGATCGGCTATATAAGAAATCAGCCTACAGAAGGCGATAGACGGTGGGGGCGCCCTCCGTCTGTGTGAATTTCTAATTTACTTGAATTACATACATTTTATTCCTGTTTTATTCCATTCAATAACTTCAAATGACTTTTGAATGCACGCACACACACACTCAAAGGGAGAGAAAGAGAAGGTGAGCTTACAGACGTTTAGGCAGCGTAGATGGGGGGAATGGACAGTTGGACAGACGGTGAGACGGAGAGAAGAAAGACAGGCCGACGTAACCGAAAACTTCCCTGCACAAAATGCAACACACAAACCGACACACACACACAGGCAGAGAAGTTCGGGCGACGTAATGAAAACCTCCTAAATGTATGCAATGAAATGCATTTTACTAACCCGGCAGGCCGCCCTGCCGCTGTCCCCGTCGGGCCGTCCGTCGTTGGAGCCAACACGACTGCAAGTTGTACTAATAATAATGCAAATGTCTGCATGTCATTTCTGTTCATTTACTTAAAGTTCCTTCAACCCACCCACACACCCACACACACACAGATAGGGAGAGAAATTTTGTTGGGCGGCCTTTGGGCTGTGCGGTTTGGTGGGCGGCCAGTTCGAGGGCGTTAGAACTTAACTACGCATACAAATGCACACACACACACACACATAAGACGGGCCGATGAACGGTCGGTCATGCCACCTGCCACGCCTCCCGCCCACCGGCAACCTCAAGCCCAAACCATTTGTATAGCCGAAAATGCCGAGCAGACTTTTGGGTCCTTTAACTGAATTAACTTGTACGCCGAAGAGCCCACGCCGCCCCCGACCCCCTCCACCATCATCATCATCATCATAGTCGTCGTCGTTGGCGTCGTCGTCGAGCAAACCAAACCAAACTATTGTGCGTCAGAGTCCTCCTTCCCCCGACCCACGTTCTCATAACATTTTCGTTTGTAAATTTTGAATTTTCGTAATTCCAAATGAGAATGCAACCAAACAGACCGACCAGCCAGCCAGCCAACCAACCGACCGTCCGTCCAACCACCCCCCACCCAACGCCCCGTAACAGCTCCTTGCCCCCCTGCCAGTTCCCGCCGAGCGGCAGCAGCGACTGCGTCAGCCTTCGACTTGGTCATTTTATGCGTTTGATGCTAATTTTCCAAGGCGGTTTGGCGTGTTGTTGGCAAGGACGCCATTGCCTTCCCTCTCAGTGTGGCATTGCCCAGCAAGCATTTCGATAGGCCAGCAATTATCGATAACTCAGATGGCGGACGGGCAACAGCAACAGAGAGAAGGAAAAATTGTAGGGCAACAAGACTAAAACTTGATTGAGATCAAGGCTGGACTATCCGACAAATTGATATGACTTTTGGCAACTCTGGCCCAATGCAACCCTGAGTGATCCTTAGATTAAAGCAAGAGATCTTTAATGAGAAGCAGGCAGCCTTGCAGGGGCAGAGCTGGGAAAAGTAAAATACGAAGAAGACAATGAGAGCCATGGATGTTGCGAAGAAACTAAAACCCGAAATCGCCATATCTTTTCTTAGTGATGTCCTCAGGAATATGGAAAGCTAATTTAACGATTCTTCAGAAAAGATTCTCTCAAACTCAATCCGAAATATCCGTTCCTTCATATTCCTTCCTCCCTCAACATTACCAAATTAGGAGTCCTTTCTGCTGCTGCAAATGCCAGCTGGGTGGCGTCGATGTCCTGGTGTGTTTGGCTGTGTGTTCGTTTCCGGAACTGTGGGCGGGTGGACGGGTGGGGGCGCAGGTTGATGGGTGTGGCTGGTAGCTTTGTTAATGCCAAAAACTTAAGCAGACGACGACGACGACGATGGCGGTGGCGATGACGACGACGACGGCGCCGCCGACCAACCCACCGACCCCTCGACTCCTTCGAAAGGGTTAGAGGGCGGCGGACACAGCGATGCGTCGGTATGTCTCTCCGTGTGTGTGTGTGTGTGTGTGCGTCACTGGACAGATTTATAATTGTGCGTTGTTGCCGTTTCGGTGTCTGTGTGTGGACATTTCGGCCAGCAGAAGCAGCAGCGGCGAGTCATCTACATGAGTGCAAGTAGCCGGCTGCATGTCCTGGCGCTTCCTGCTCACCAACACACACACACTTACTGCCTGTTGTTGTTGTTTTGTTGCTGCTGTGTGTTTGCAGCTATCGGTGCGGAATAGGCTTTTGTATTTGCTCAAAATAAGGAAAATGAAGAAGAAGAAGCAGCAGCAGCAACAACAACAACAGCGGCAGCAACATTTCTGCTGTCCCTGGCACTGGTCATGGCAAGGACGCCTCCTGCTGCTGCTGGGCCGGTGATTGGGGTTAGGGCAACTGGCAGCGACAGTGGCAGATTTTAATATATGCAGACAAGTGCTTAATTAAGACAGTGGCGGCGTTAGTTTCCAAGAGGATCAACCGCCCGACAAAGAGGGTAAGGGTAAAACTTTAGGGTAATTAGAATGCCCGAGGGAAACGAGCTGGAAAACCTCCAAAAAAATCTCTAGAATTATAAAAGAAGAGCGAGAATTTGTAAGACTAAAGAGAACATTGAAGGAGGTTTAGAGAGAAACATGAAACCTCTTTGAAGATCCGTAGAATTATAATAATAAGAGAACGATCGAGTGATCCAACATCGTGTTGGAGGAGAACCACAGAAAGTAAAAGGAGACAAACATAAAACTCTTTTAGAGGAGGAAAAAGTTAAAACTCCAGGACCCAGAGATATCAAGAGGTGAATCGGATAAGTAAAATTCCTGAGAGTTTCCATAAGCTGTCAATGAAGATTAGGATGAATTTGTAGTTTTTCGTTTTGGGGAAATCGAGAGCCTGAATCGAGGCCTTCTGAAGTTATAGATTTCTTAGCAATCTTCAGGGAATCTTTCAAAGGCTTTAACGTTTAGGAATTTTAAGTCTTCTGGTCTCCCTCGAAGGCTTTGCTTCCTTTCCCCGTCCGACTATTTTGGTTACCCCTCTGAGCAGATTTTAAATACCCCAACGCCGCCTCTGGCCATCGACTAATTCATTTACACTGCAATAGTTCATTTATATATGAAAAAGCCCCCTCTCCCCCCCCCCCCTCGCTTATATAGACACTGTCCGACAAACACATGCGAATTTTGGGGTAAAGTCGTCCAAAATGTCCGCTTGGCTCGGCTGTGTCGGTTTATATGCAACTTAATATGTACATGCAAAACCCGATGTCTAATTGTACACACACACACACTCACCTCCACATTATCAAATTCACACACACACAGGAAGACGGTGGTCGTGGGCCGGCTGTGCGGGCGGCGGGTGGTGGAGTCGGTGAGCCGTGCAAGCGCAAGACTTGGACATGGACAAAGTATGTTGGTGTCGTCGTCAAATGAATCTCATTTGCATTTAAATTAGGAACCTCGAGAAAGCAGCAGCAGCAGCGGCGCCGGCAGCGCAGCCGCAGCGACGCCCCCTCTGCCGGCGACAACTTTGCTGCATAAAATCTGTTTCAACATTTCGATAAATTTTCTTAGTGTAGCGTGGGTGCGGGTCCAAGGGGAGGAGGTCCGGCTTCTGGTGTCCGGAGTTTTCGGGGCTGCCTCCCGATGTGTCCCCTAAGTTTGGTTTACTGCTTAGTTTGTCGGTGTGCATGCCCGTGTGTGTGTGAGGGGTGTGGGGTGTGACTTCTGAATGCATAAATGTTGATAATAATGTTGAGTAAAACTTGATTTGTTTAGTGCCCCCCACACAGGCGCACATAACCTCACTTGCCTCGTATATAGAAACACATAATGAGTATGCAGTCCAGAGAACGACATGGCACAGTGGGTCAAGATCAATCCAACAAAGATAAGATAGGAAGAGGAGGCAGGATGAGAAAACGGAGGTTTTATGTGGAGGGTTTCTTAGGGTTTCAAGGAATTTTAGAACAGCTTGAATTCTGGATTGAAAACTTTCTTTTATCTTGGAGGGTATGGGATGATTATTATGTTGATCTCTTGAAGAATACATTGAATAATTTAGCCATCATTTAAGTATATTTGGTGAGAAGAAGGACAGTTCTCATACTTAAAAGATTTTCGAGGGAGCAGCCTCTTCGGGCACCAAGAACCCGCGATCCTGAGTGGTTGCTTTGCTAGCTTTGATTTTATCCAATTCTAACTGACCTCCGACCACTGTGCAAATAAGCAACCAACTTAAGCCCAACACTCATCTGCATATTGACCATTAGTTCTAATCATTTTATATGCCTAAAGAGACGGCACGGACAGACGCACTCCGGAGACTACGTGGCCAACAACAGGCTGTCTTTCTTCCACACACACACACACAGTCGAGCATGCACAGAGTTGCATTGCATGCGGACAGTTGGGCAGTTGGACAGACAGTCTGCTTGGTCGGAACTACCTGCATATAAAATAATCTGTTTACTATAAATATCATTTCATATGCAACGTAAATACATAAAAGCCAATGCACACACACACACACACGAGGAGCGTTTCGAGTAAATTTGCAGCACATCAAAGTTATACGAAATATGCATTAAATAGAAAATATAAGGGGCAGAGGGAGGGGCGGCCAAACTGTGGACAGCAAAGTCGTCGGCGTCATCCCCGTCGTCCTCGTCGTTGTCGTCATCGTCAGCGTCATCGTTGTCCTGTTCTTTATGGCTGACCAAACGGACGACGATGTTGCTGTTGTCTGTTGCACATCCTTGGGCAGTCCGGCCGGTCTGGTCGGTCGGCCAGCCTGCGTGTGTGCATTTTTGAGTCTTTAATTATAAGTGATACTCAATGTTCATATATAAACACCCTGGGCCGAGGACAACAAACAAAATTGGTAATTTTCAACCAACCCCTCATCGTTTGCTCCTTGAGCAGTTGCAGTGGCTGTAAATCGACAGACTGCAGGAATTATTTTCTATATAACCACATTTACAATATGCACATATAAATAGCCTGAGAAAATTCCAATGCAGCTTTTGTCAGGACAATTTATATTATATATTCCATTATCCCTCACCCCCAGCCTGGCTGGGTTGGTTGTCAGCGGCGGCGGCGGCTGCTGCTGCCAGGATTCTGTTCGTGCGGAGAACTTTGCAAAATTATTTTAATTTTAATTAAAATTTTCTTTTTTTTAGTCTCTTTTCATTTTGCCCATTTAATTTTACAAGCCCGAAACAAAACAACTTGGGGATTTTAAGCAGAAGCGAATTAGGCAAAAGTTTTAGATGTTTTTCTAGGACAGTCCCAATCCCCCCCGCCCACATTTCACCGGCCGGCTGGCCACGCACTTTGGAATACAAAAAAATAAATCTATTTTTTTTTCTAGTAGTTTTTGAATTATATTCCGAGAATGAGAATGGAATGGGGGCGGTGGGCGGGGACTGGCAACGTCCAAGTTGCTTAGCATTGTCATCCACTTGCTTATTTTGCATATTCATAATTTCATTTGTACGGATTTTCAATTAGAATCATCATCATTCCTACTTGGCGAACAATGCCCCGAAACTGTCCAGAAATCCTTTACCCAATCCCACACAGGACTCGTTTGGGACACACGCACACATCGTCTGGCTATAAGTGGAGGCCACATTATGCGGAGTAGTTTTTGGTTGTGACAAGACGAAGCGGACGGGGCGAATGATAGGAATTATGGGAGGTTGAGTGGGTTGAGTGAGGGGAGAGGAAGCTAAATATTATATGAATTCCGATGTAATTAACCGGACAATGGGCATTTGGAAATGAAGTGGGTGGTGGTTTGAAATTGATTGTCGCCTGGGATTTGATTGCATTTCCATCGACTTAATCTGCAGGTCTGTTTTGAACTCGATAGCAACTGAAATTAATTATAGAAATCTCCTGTGAATGTTTAAGACATAATGATAAAATTTTGGAGACAGTTGACAATCTGATGATAATCTTGAGGGAGCTCCAAGTTACATACGCTTAGCAGAAATTTGGACTCAGGCTTTCCTTTGAATTTTTTTTCGCTAACCTTAGGAGCGCTTTTTCTATTCGGAAACTAAAATGAAATACATTGAAGGGCTCTCAAAAAAGTTGAGCTGTATTCAAAGTATATGTATGTTTTGAAATAAAAATTCCATAAAAATCCGCAAAAAAAAGAAGTGGCAGGCCTAAAAATTAAACATATCTTTATTTATGGAAAAAATTTAATTCCTGGTAAATTTTTTCGAGATTGAAGACAGACTTTGGGACAGCTATATTATTTATATATATATATCAGAAACCCTCTGCCTTGTAGAATTTGAGATATATTAGATACCTGAAGATTAAAGACAGTGAAGTTATTTACTACTTGCTGGAGGCGTCGTCCGCCTCTGTCGGTCCCTTGAAAACAACCTTAATTTCCACAGAATTAACCTTCTTTTAAAAATAAAACTACCTCCAAGATATCTCAGGATTAAAGACAGACAAACGGCCTTTAAACATCTTAAATCCGCTATTGTACTTCCAAAACAAATTCCCCCACCCGCTCGACGAATAAGAATTGCAAACAAAGAATTAAATTTTAATCGAATTACCGCCACTTTGTAGGACCGCCTAGAAGAACGAAAGAGATTAAGATCAGCGGCCTTTAATGAATGTCTGATTGTCTTTCCCTTTTCGAGTTCCCAAGAAGTTCCCACTGACCGATCCGACTGCCTGCGTGTCTGGCGAGTGTTAACATCCGAAAATGTGCTAATTATGAAGGGCCAACTGGCCGGCCAGTAAGTTGCTTTCGAATCCAACTAATTGCTGATAATTGTGGACTACCCTCCACTGCCACCTGAGCCTCTATCCACTGCTGCTTATTTATGATGTAAAAATTATGTACATTTGGGGCTTTCGAGCGGCTCCTGCGCCGCGCGCTGTCCTCAGAGGCGGATGGGCTTTAATTGCCTTTTGTGGGGGCTGTGGGTTGGCGGTTGCGTGTCTCTCGGCTTCAATTAATCGCTGAGGTTGCCCTCCAACTCTGGGGCTGGGCGGCTTTGACGTCAAGCGCTAATTTTCCAATAAATTAAATTCACAAGAAAATCTAAACAAAAGCAGCTTCATTGGCGTTGGCAGGCAGGCAGCAGAGCGGGCGCTAAAATGCAAATTTTTCGACTGCCAAAAGCTGCGGCAAGGACTCAGCTGCACTGCCACCAGGCAAGCCGGCGAAAGGAAAGGGTATTTGGTGGCGGGCTCACGGGCTTGCAGGCTTTGTGTCTAAATTAATTTCGCTGGCTCTGTCGCCTCCTCCTGCCCCTCAAGGGGAAGGCTCGGCGGTCCAGGGTTTTCTGGGGGTCCCGGCACATAATTGCATTTATTATTGAGCAAAATGAGTAAGTTATTGTGGCTGTGACAAAAGGCAACCGCATATATGCCCGTGCCCGTGCCCGTGCCCGGGCCTGGCCCAGACCAAAGCCCTGAAGGAAGAGTCGACGAGGCAGTGCGACGACAAGGACCTCCAGAGGGCGGCACTTTGCCAGCCTTGCGGTCGCCGCTGTTGCCATTCATATTTAGTTATAATCAATATAATGGCTGTTACTTTGACTTTTGACTTTACGGGCTTCCCCACCGGGCGCACGGGGCGAGTGGGCGGGCCGGGGCATTTGCTGGGAGGCGGCCGCCCCATTCTTGCCCGTCTAAAACTTTGCACGGCGACAAGGCAATTAGAGCAGCGGAGCTGCAATGACTGGGCGCAAAATGTTGAATCAAGTGCCGGGTACTTAGGTTGATTGGCTGCCATTAAAATGGATCAGTCACTCAGTCGGCAGAGCGACCATCGAGCAGCCCCAAAACGAAACCAAGCAGAGAGCGGAGGAGCTGAAAGGATTGCCGAGTGGCTCCACTTCCCCGAAAGCTTATGGGAATCAAATTAGCAAGTTG
>JBAMCP010002180.1:0-14400 GCA_037075105.1 Lissocephala sabroskyi | reverse complement strand
GGCGATTCCACGAATCCCCAGCTGAGTCAAACGCCCCTCCCCCACCTCCTCCACAAAGCCAACGATCTAGAATTCTACATTCCGAAAAAGATCTGCTATTTTCTCGTTTTTAATGACTCATTTTTGGGTGTGCTAATTGGAGAGCTTCTTGCGGTTTTAATGTTTTGGGTGTTAAGGGAACTTAAGAGCCCCATGCACAACTGTACTTGGTGGGAGGAGGAGAGATGGAAGAAAGTGAGAGATTGGGGTTTCACAGCTTAGAAATGCTAAAAAGGAGAAGTTTGTTGGAAGTGCTCTAAAAATCATTCCCTTAGTTTCGTTAACTTCGTGAGCTTCAGAGCGAATGAGTGGAAAAAGAAGGGAGTGGGGGATTGGTAATCCAGACTTTAGAGATTTTAAAAAAAAATTTGTTTGAGATTTCCTGAAAGATTCTCCAACACACTCCTTAGTTTCCTTAACTTCGTAAGGTAAAGAGGAAACTGAATGAGGGATTTTTATTTAAAGACCTTAAGAGACTTAAAAATGGTCGGGTTCCAAAAGAAAACCTAGAGATTGGGTTTGTGTCTGATTGTAATTGCTTATTTCCAGATTCCTTAACTCAAAACGGAAGAGCTATTAAGTTATTCTATCTAAAACATTTAAAAGATCATCTCAAACCAGAATTTCTTTCAAGTTCTCTTCAATTACCTTCAGCTTCTTATAGACAAACATTGAGCTATACTAGATTTCTAGATTAGAAACTCGTTATACAAACGACCAGCCCTACCCTAATGGGATTGTTCTTGAGATTCGTTCTCCCCCCTCCCCCTCTTCTTCCAGCTGAAGGTCGCGATTTACGACGATTCACTTAATTTCTCAATCTCGCGATGCTCTTCTGTTTTGTCAACTCGTCAGTCAGTCAGTCAGTTCAATGTCGCCGCTAATCGCTTTTTAGTTCGAGGACGCGACTGTACTTCGGCCAACAACTGAGCGGCGGTGGCGGCGACTGTACTTGTCGGTGTTTCTCTACCTGAATTGCCATTCCGAGACGCCGTGGGGGTGGCGGTGCCGGTGGCTACTCTGAATTAATGAGCGGCAAGCTTTGTCGGTATTTTTGTTGGTATTTTGTCGGTATTTTGTTGGTATTTTTGTTGGTATTTTTTTCTTATTTGTTTGTCTACCTGCACATTTAAATTTTTTCTATATTTCTTAGCGTTTTGTTTTGTAGTTTTTGCCGTCGGCCGGCTGTTTATGTGTAAACTGTCCAAATATCTGACCGACTGTCCATCTGTCCAATTGCCCGTTTATGTGTTTATTCGAATTTCCGTCTGTTCGTTTGTCCATCTGTCTGTCTATGTGTGTCTTGTCCGTTTGCCGATTTATTCGAATTTCCGTCTGTCTGCTTATCTAGAAACTGCTTGTTTGTCCAACTGCGCGTTTGTCCAACTGCGCGTTTGTCCAACTGCCCGTTTGTCCAACTGTCTGTATGTCCAACTGTCTGTATGTCCAACTGCCCCTCTGTTTGTGTGTCTATTTTCCGCCTTCTTTTTTTGGTCGGTCCGCTTCTCTATAAGCTGGCTGGCTGTTTTTCCACGAACTGCTCATTTGTCCAACTGCCCAACTGCTCGTTGGCGCGCCGGTTTATGTAATTTGTCCA
Organism: Lissocephala sabroskyi; assembly: GCA_037075105.1. Taxonomy (NCBI): domain Eukaryota; kingdom Metazoa; phylum Arthropoda; class Insecta; order Diptera; family Drosophilidae; genus Lissocephala; species Lissocephala sabroskyi. The sequence goes on along the minus strand of JBAMCP010002180.1, from coordinate 12,764 downwards.
ATTTGCTGCTGCTGCTGTCGTGTCTTTAAGTGGTTGGGGTCACCACCATCATTAGCCTTGCCACAGAGCTGCCAACTTAATCTGAATTTTTCTTTTTCTCCTTCCAGGACTTGCCCCGCGCTGAGGCCTTGCTGGGCAAGGAGACCGCCGACGAAGGCGAACTCCAGGTGCTGGAAAAGGACGAAGCCCAGCCAACCAAGAAAACCGAATCCAAGCAAACCGCCACCGAGGACGAGGAGCATGACAACAACTATTCCGACAGCGAGGAGAGCGAGGAGAAGTTCCCCGGCAAAATGCCGCTCGAGCTGGACTTGAGCGACTTGGCAGCCGCCATCCTGCGCAACAACAAGAAGTGAGTTGCCTCAAATCCCGCCCCATTCCCTCCCAGACTCAAAAGGATCTTCTCTGCAGGTCCCGCATGAACTGCGTGGTGGAGCGTAAGCATGCCGAGGAGTTCGTGGATTCGCCTTCGAAGACAGTGAATTTGCCATTTGGAATGCGCATGACCACCGACCCCAAGAAGGCCAGGATCACCGGCGAGAGGATCTCCATCTTCTGCGACGGCGGCGACGAGCATGACAAGGAAATGAAGCGCCAGCGCGAGGAAGAATCCGAGGACTCCGATGAGGATGCCGAGCCCATGCGCCCCATGTTCATCCCCTTCCAGCGCCTGCCCATGCCCTTCGGCCGCATCCCCGAGGGCCTGCCCCTCACCCACATGCCCCAGCGCATGATGCCCCCGGCCATCCAGCAGCAGCAGCTCCCCCACCAGGCCTCCATCATCATCCGCCAGCTGCCCCCGCCATTCCAGCATCTGCCCATGCGCCCCCCCATGCCGCCCCAGGTGATGCAGGCCCCGCGCATGGAGTCCAACGACCAGCCCCAGACCGTCCGCATCCACGTCCAGGAGATCCCCTTCCGCCAGATCCATGTGGCCGATGATGTGCCTGTGCAGATCCCAGCCCACCAGCAGCCCGCCCAGCAGCCCCAGTCGCAGCCGGCCAACCATCGTGAGGTGCCCCCCCAGCTGCAGATCCAGCATATGCCCTTGGGCTTGGCCCTGCAGCGGGCAGGGATCACGGCCGAGGATCTGAGGAACATCCAGCGCATAGCCGAGGAGCGCATCACCGATGAGCTGCAGCGTTTGGCGGTCGATGACATCATAGCCTCCGGGGAGAATGCCGACAACGGCAGCTCGAGTTCCGAGGAGAACGACGAGGGCAGCTCGGATGCCCCCTCGATGTCCTCGTCCTCGTCCGCGGCCGAGGAGACCACCTCGAAGACCTCGGAGCAGACCCACCAGCCGGCCCAGGAGCAGACCCCCCACCTGCAGATCCAGCGCTTGATCCTGCAGCCCTTGCCCGAGCAGCCCAGGGACACGATGATCCCGCCCATGCCCGACCAGCCGGCTCCCATGCAGTTCAACCGCATGGCCCATGGACGCAGCCTGCAGCAGCCCGTGAGGATCCCCGTGCCGATGATGCAGCCGGAGGGCAACGGGGCTGCCGAGGAGCGGCCACATCGTGAGTAGAGAGGAGGTTCGCCCGCCCGCAGGATCATCAGTCGTCTTTGTCTTTGCAGTCCTTCATCCTCGTTCCGTTTAAGTGAGGCGCAGAGAGAGTAAAGAAAAAACACCGAGCCTGTGATTGCTGCGGGTGGGCGAAGGACTCGCAAGGTAGCAGGAGAACTCCCACGAAGCAGCTCAGATGGCCAAGATCGTCGAAGTTATTGAAATGGAAGAGGATTTGGCCCCACCCCCTACCCCCCTCCCCCTCACCCGCTCTCTCCAAATTGTATAATCTCAAAATAACCTTAAAAAATTTGGAAATACACAAAAAAAATCATTAAAAAAAATGGAAATTTCTGTTGTTTTTGGTTTTTTGAATTCGTGTCCTTTTTCTTGTTTGCAAATAAAATCGCAGTCCGATGAAATTTGTACATAAATTATTTGTAATTTTATTATTATTAATTCTTGTAGTTTTTTAGTCTCGAAGTTTAAGCGATCCCCCCAAAATTGGTTCCCCAAAACGGCAACCCAAATTGTAAATTTTTCAATTTTTGTTTTTTTTTATAAACTTCAAAATAAAGAAATTGTGGATAATCGGAATAAGGATAACGGTATTTTAATGGGATCCCGGGGAATTTGTATAATCATCTTAAAAATATAGGGATACCGGGATAATTCAGTTGGGAGAGCTTCACCCGAAAGCAGTTGGAGGTGTAAACCTCTAAACTCGCTGGAGATACTTAGGATAGAAGTTATCTGAATGGTAAATCTGTAGGATCCTTGGGTTCCCTGAGAATTCGTTTAATTCTTAGAAAAGAAAGATATTGACGAGTTCCAAAAAAAGAAGAAGAAATATTTGGATATATGGTAAGTCTTTAGGATCTTTAGATTCCTTGAGAGAATATATTTGCTTCTGCGAAAAATAAAATGTTGAGTTCCCAAAAAAAAAAATATATAGCGATAGTGTTTGTGGCTTGCATCCTGGATTAATTATTATCTATATCTTGGATATAAAGAATAGAAAATAAAGGAACAGAAATTTATTCAACTTGAATTTATTTCTATTCAGAACCTCAAGAACTCTACGATGTTCGATCCTAGAAAGGCCGGGAGACTCTTAAGCTTTATAGAACAAGTTCCCTTCGACTATTCAGTCCCGAGAGCTTACAAAGTTATCTAAAGAAACAAAGATTTGAAAGTTTAGAAGAAAATTTAATCCAACTTGAATTGATTTCTCTTTAGAACTTCCAGAAATCTACTATTTTCGAAGGTTTGATCGTAGAAAAGAAAGAAGACAGTTTCTTTAGCTTTATAGAACTAATTCCCATCGACCTACTATTCAGATCCCGAGAATCAATAACGATTTCTCTAAAGCCCCCAAGTGTGATTAATGGATACAAAGATTTAAAAGTTAAGAGGTTAATTTTATTCATCTTGAATTGATGATAGATCGTAGAAAGGAATGGAGAAAGACTCTTCAGATTTAAGGTCCGAAAGCTTATACATAGAACAACTTATCTGCGACCAACTATTAAGATCCTGAGATCCAACCAAGATCCCGAGCTTTCTCCCGATCACCAATTTCGACTGATGGATTCAAAGATATGAAAGTTAGGAATGATATATTATTTCGATCGCAGAAGGGAAACGAGACAGTCTCTTCAGCTTTATAGAAAAAATTCCAATCGACTAACCCGACTAAGATCCCGAGATCTCTCCAAGACGCCAAGTATGACAAATGGATATAAAGATTTGAAAGAAATAATATTCCAATCAACTTGAATTGACTTCCATTCAGAACCTTTAGAAATCAGCCATTTCTGAAGGTCTCTCCAGCTTTATAGAACAAATTCCCATCGACCAACCATTAAAATCCCGAGAACCCCAAGTATGACAAATGGATATAAAGATTTGAAAGAAATAATATTTCAATCAACTGGAATTGACTTCCATTCAGAACCTCTAGAAATCTGGTATTTTTTAAGGTCTCTTCAGCTTTATAGAACTAATTCCCATCGAAAATCTATAAGATCCCGAGAACCAACCAAGATCTCGAGCTCTCCCCAAGCCCCCAAGTTACAAATGAATATAAAGATTTAAAATTTAGGAACAATATATCATTTCGATAGAAGAATGGAAACGAGACAGTCTCTTCAGCTTTATATAACAAAATCCCTTCAACCAACTATAAAGATCTCGAGAACCAACACAGCTTTCCCCCACCCCCACCAAGAGTGACTAATGGAGGTTACGAGATCCTTCAGCTTTATAGACTAAATTCCCTTCGACCGACCGACTTTTAAGATCCCGAGAACCAACACAGCTTTCCCCCACCTCCCCCCAGAGTGACTCATGGACGTTACGAGATCCTGAGTCATGATCGATTTGCCAGCTGAGCAAACTTCGAAACGATCCAATCATTTTCACAGCTGTTTTTAAACTGCTGGCTGATTTGATTTTCTTATCGCTGGGGAACCCGATTTCCGATTTGGGCGTTGAAAAGAAAACCACAATTTTTCTTGTTTTTCTTTTTTGTTATTTGTCGTTGCTTAAATTACAGTTACGAACTTTTCGGGTTCGTAAAAAAGTCAAACATTCTGCCTTTGTAATTTTTTTTGTCTAGATAATTTCGTTATTTTTTTCGTTTACATTTAGACTATTTTATGTGTGTGTGTGTGTGTGTGCAGTTAAATATGTACAGTTAGCGGGGTGAACAACCGTTATCGACAAAGAGTCGAATTTTTAGCCCAACTTCTTGACGGATTTGGTTTAATTTTAATGACTAATTTTAAGTTGCATTGACGGGGGGACGCCACTCACACGAATTTAAATACCTTAGCTGGGGAAAATAAAACAAAGAAGGAGCGGGGAAATTTGCTAAGTGAGTTGAAAGTAAAAAGGACGCGCAGAATTCCAGCGGCAACTGCTGGTGGCAGGTGGGCTCTACTCGGGGTGGGACCGCCTCACTCTCCTTATGATATCACTTAATTCGTTTGTTTAAGCACAACTTCCGTCCGTTTATATGTAAAGCTGTTTTCGTAGCACCCTCGCCAGCAGGCAGCCGTGCGCGTCCCAGGCCAGCGGCCGAATCTCTTAGCCATTCTCACAGAGGTGGCCCTCGCAGTTGCCCCAGAAGATGCAGTTGCCCACGCCGCTGTAGCAGATCAGGGTGACGGCCGTGAGGAACACCAGGCTGCAGATGGTGCAGGGCTTGCGCTCCAGGAAGAAACCAATCAAGTACAGAACTATGAACATCACATGCGTCTCCATGAGCGCCGGATTCGTGGGCTTTGGTATGAGCAGCACCGGGAGCAGGCATTGCAGGCAGTACATGGTGGACGTTGATGGGCGTTCGCACGTTGGACTGGGGGGCGGTTTGTTGGTTGAGAATGTGTATGGGAGGCGCTGCAGCTAGAACCGGGAAAATGAATTGAGTTCTCTTTTTGTTCTAATTTTATAAAGAGCCAGAGACGAAAAAAATTGGCTTGGTGTTTGGGGCTGGCGTCGCTGGTTTGAGGGCGGCCCGGTGACCGGGGGACTCACCGTGCTCAAGTCCTGCTCTCTGCGGTGGTTATGGCTAAATTAAGCACTAGCACTTTCTTTTGTGCGTCTTATTTATCACATATTTTCGTGTTTAACATGCGCTGAATTGTTGTATTTTGTTGTTGCTGTCAGTTCCAAGAAGAAGAGTGCTGCGTTGCCAGAGTTGCGACGGTGCTCCACACTGGGCACGGTGCTGCCAACTTGAGAACACAAGAGTTTTGCGCGAAAAGGTTTAAATTTTAAACTTGCGGAATAATTAAAAAATTTAAAAATATATAAATTTCTTTAAAAGAAAAAAATTCGCCTTAGTCGTTCCTAAAATATGCACTTCTTCTATCGGAGAAATGAACGCGTTGTTGTGAGAATGGCAATCAGCTGTTCCCCAGAGCAATCGATTTCGAATTTAAAAAGAACTTTTATCTTAGGACTACGATAAAAACAGGAAAACTAGGACTTTATGGCAGAATAGATTTCACTAAATTGTGCGGAGGCCTCGGCTAGACCTTCCAGAACAGCCCGTTGCTGTACAGCGACGGATCGGTGGCCAGTGGCAGCAGAAACACCCAACCAGCGAAGCCGGCCACGTACAAAACGATGGCCAGGACTCGCCGCCAGAGATCCTGCTGCCAAAGGTCCTGCAAATCAGGCAGGCCCATGTAATTGCAGAAGGAATGCGCCAGAAACGGAGCCACAAAATGCCCCGTGCGGGCAAACAAATACGCCGAATAGAAACCAAACAGCGTCGTGTACAAAAACTGGAAGAGGCCAATGAACAAAGCAGTGCCGAGCTCGACGCCGAGGCTCAGGCGCTCGGTGATGTGATGCAGGTGGGCCACGCCGAAGAAAAGCGGCGTTATGAACACAGCCAGCAGGGGCGAGAAGCTCTGCAGGATCAGGGGCATCATGCAGGCGCGGAACACAAACTCCTCGCTCAGCGGGGCCATCAGATAATTACGCACCCAAATAACGCTGCCGAAGGAGCCGCGCCAGTAGTTCCAGTCTGCAAGGGAGTTGGGTTATAAAACTTCCGTTCTGGATTTTAAGGCTTGAAATACCGAAATAGGAGGCGAAGGATTCGTTCTGCAGGTTGACGAAAATCGGTCCCAGGAAGAGCAGCATGGTGAGCAGGTAGGGAATGACCAGCGCCTGCCACAGTCCCTGCCAGCGGAGGCCGAGCAGTGTGGCCAAGGACTCGCTGGCCAGCAGCTCCTTGGACGAGAAGCAGTAGACGAACAAAGGAGCCACCAGCATGACCACCGAGACGCTGGCAAAGCGGCGCTTTATGGTGGTCGGGTGGTCGCGGTTGTGCTTAGTGTTCCACACATACAGACTGCCTACGTAGACGACTGCCAGGACAAAGCAACAGGTGACCGAGGTGGCCACGGGTATGGCCGGCAGGACGGGGCCCATTTCGTCTACGTTAACCAAAGAAATTCCACTCTCGTTGGGCATGGAAACAGCTGATGGCCCAGGGAAGCATTTTCGCTGTTATCGGTCGAGCAAGAGAAATCAAAAACCAACGACGAAATTTCAATACAATTAAAAAAATTCATAACTATTATGCCAGTTATTTTTAAAGCTTTTGCTATTTCTTTCAATTAATTAAAAAAATCCCCCGCTTCTTGTTTAATTTGTGATTATTTTTCAAATCCAGCGCTGGCCTGGCAACTCTGGTCAGGTGTCTACAGAAATTCACAGCGTTTGTTTTGTTCGCCGCTTAGATTTCAATTAACAATCAATTCAAAGATGTCGCTGCTGCTCAAGGCCGCCGTCTCTGCCGCCAGCCGCCAGATCATTTATAAGGTTTCTTTGCCTCCACCCAACTCCCCTTTGGACTTTGCCCTTTTGGAAACTCCCACTGACTTCGCTCTCCTTGCAGACTCCCGTGCGGCATTTGAATCTGCTCGAGTTCCAGAGCAAGGATCTCCTGCAGAAATTCGGAGTGGCCATCCAGCAGTTCAAAGTGCTCGACAACTCCAAGACCGACGCCGACTTGGTCAAAGCTTTCGGTAGATACTCCCGGCCACCAATTCCGCTCCAAAGTTTATGTAATCTCCGTGTATTTTTAGACTGCCCCGAGTACGTGGTGAAGGCGCAGATACTCGCCGGAGGCCGCGGCAAGGGTACCTTCGATAATGGCTTCAAAGGTGGCGTCCACATAACCTCAAAGTGAGTGCCTCCGATAAAGCGGCCGTGATAACAGTTTGTTAATTTTGTGTGGCCCTCAGCAAAGGCGACGTTCTCTCGCTGAGCAAACAGATGATAGGCAACCGCCTGATAACCAAGCAGACGCCCAAGTCGGGCATCCTCGTCAACAAGGTGATGGTGGCCCGCAGCGTCAACATCACCCGGGAGACGTATCTCTGCATTCTGCTGGACCGCGAGCACAATGGCCCCGTGCTCATAGCCTCGCCGGCCGGCGGCGTGGACATCGAGGCGGTGGCCGCGGAGACGCCGGAGAAAATCAAGACAGTGCCGCTGGACTTGGCCCAGCCGATCCCAGAGGCCACGCTAGTGGAGGTGGCCAGGTTCCTGGAGTTCAAGGGCGAGGCCGTGCAGCGCTGCGCCAATGAGATTCAGAAATTGTTCACTCTCTTCAAGTCGGTGGATGCCGTGCAGATTGAAATCAATCCGCTGGCCGAGACCGACTCGGGCGAGGTGATCTCCGTGGACGCCAAGCTGAACTTTGACGACAATGCTGAGTTCCGGCAGAAGGACATCTTCGGCATGGATGTCACCGAGGAGGACACCGATCCGCGCGAGGTCGAGGCCGCCAAGTACAATCTCAATTACGTGGCCATGGAGGGCAACATCGGCTGCCTGGTGAATGGGGCCGGATTGGCCATGGCCACCATGGACATAATCAAGCTGAATGGCGGCGAGCCGGCCAACTTCTTGGACGTGGGAGGCGGCGTCAAGGAGGAGCAAGTGGCCAAGGCCTTTGAGATTCTCACTGCGGATCCAAAAGTGAAGGGCATTTTGGTCAATGTTTTTGGAGGAATTGTCAACTGTGCCACCATAGCCAATGGCATTGTGGCGGCCTCGAAGAAGTTGCAGCTCAATGTGCCGCTCGTAGTGCGGCTCGAGGGCACCAATGTGACCAAGGCGAGGGAAATTCTCCAGAACTCCGGACTGCCGATCCAAACTGCCAGCGATTTGGACGACGCGGCCACCAAGGCGGTGGCAGCCCTGCATTAACACACACACGCACACACACAGACACTCAGGCATTTACACATTGACGTCTTCCGCCAGCCTTTCTATTTGTAAGATAAAATACACGCACTTTAATTAACACACAAAATTAAATGGAGTTTTTAGTTTAAAATTTCAAACTTGTGCAGTTTGGCACCAAACAGTGCTGCACAGTTTACCAAGCAGTGTTGGCTAACAGGGTGCAGGGCAGGTTTCATGTTAAGTGTCCACTGTTCACTTTAACTTAATTGTCCACACTGAAAACAATGCTTTTAAAGTGTCTTGTGCGTGCAAAAAGAACACCCAAGGATTTGTACTGGCTGTGAATTAGTAGTTCGGCTTAATTTCATCAACTTTCATTGATCACTTGCAATTATTTAAAGCCTTGTAGTCGAGTGTATTGTGGCATCTTGCTCCGGAACCAGTTGAGTTCCAAGCTTAGAAGAACCTGTTGCCAGGTTTTGGTTCCGCGCCACACCCCAGCGAGAAATAACAAACAAATCGAGTGGAATCCGTAAAAAAGTATGCAAAAAACATCACATTTTGCTCGCGAGGATTCCCAGGAGCAGCTACCCAGCCCACACAATCTCGTCAACATGAAGCGTCGCACTCTCGCCGGCAGCTGCGGCGTTGGCATCTTCGTCTTTGCCTTCGCCTTCATCGTCATCGCATTCGCCACGCCCAGCTGGCTGGTGGCCGACTACAGGATCACCGGAGCCAAGCTCGACCGCCTCGGCCTCTGGGTCCACTGCTTCCGCTCCCTGCCCGACATCAAAGACGACAGCCAGCGCCGCTTCTTCGTCGGCTGCCGCTGGGTCTACGATCCCTTCACCACGGGCTACGACGAGATCCGCGGCTTCCTCCTGCCCGCCTTTATGATTGTCACCCAGTTCTTCTACACGCTGGCCTTCATCGGCATGCTGGTCAGCGCCATAGCCGTGCTGGTCTTCTTCCTCTGCGCCGGGCCCGACCAGAAGCACTTCATCACCCTGATCCGGAGCCTGGGCTACGTCCAGCTGGGCACGGGGGTGTGCGCGGCCATTGCGGTGATTGTGTTTGCCATTTGGGGCAACCGGAACGGCTGGATGCCCGAGCATGCCAACAACTGGTTCGGCTGGTCCTTCATCCTGGCCTGCGTGGGCAGCGTCTTCACTTTAGTGGCCGCCACGCTCTTCCTCACCGAGGCGCATGTTCAGATGCGGAAACGCTTGCAGTTCAAAGAATCCCAGACGCGTTTCGAGCTCGTGCGTGGCGGCTAAAGGATGAGCTCTGCCCAGCCAACAGGAGTGGCCAATTTTGGGTGAGTGGGTCAAGGGTTTGCCAGTGGGCCGACGTCAGTAAAGTTTCTCATTTGCATTGCAGCTCCCACACTCAAAACAGCAACAAAGCATTCCGTCCACACGAAACTTTTCCACAATTCTCACCATTAAATTATTAGAAGACATGATGTACGTATGTATGTATGCGTATGTATGTATGTATGTAGGCTGCCGCGGTAGTTGAACGTTTATGCAATTGACAATCCCACGCACAAATCCGCCCAGAGACACCGTCACACTTTCAGCAGTTGGTACTTATGAATCATCGAATAACTCAGTTCATCCGCCAGAGAAGACTGACTGCGTTACCTCGAGAACCGAATCTCTTCCTCAAAGACACCCAAGCAACTTTAAAACCGTCCAGACAACAACGAAAGCCGCTCAACCTCGCCCAGAAATCGAGAGCACAAAGTTTACCCGTCGCTGGGTCCCAGGATAAGGAAACGTGCCTTAATTAGTAGATTAGATTTTAAAGCCTTTCGTATACCTGAGCCCTCTAAAAATCATCCGATGGATCGCAGCGACCAGACGACTTCATTATTGGATTGCATAAACTTCTACGGATCCCCAGTAGTTCCTCATCTGTTAGTTAAGCCAGGAAAATAGACTGTAAGCCACATTCCCCGCTCACGCCGAGATCTTTGTAACCGTCCACTTTTGTAATCCGTAACTTTTTTGTACAAATCGACGCGACGAATAAAGTTTTATATTTGTATTTACACCAAAAGTCCGACCCTCTTTCCACCCCGGAAAACAATGCGAGCGACTTTCCCAGCGATCCCCACACAAAAGTGCTAAGTGAGTGGAAGATGACGAGATGATGACGGCTTCCAATTTGCATGTTTGGGGCGCCGATTGGAACGCAGATAAAGTGAAGGGTAATTTCTGTAGGGGTAAGGGGTATGGGAGTGTATGAACAGAGCAAGGGAGGAAGTTACGATCCTTCAAGAGTGCGGACTTTGGCTTGAATTCAGAAGACAAGCTGGTGGAAGAAATGCTCTTCTATAATCCGATGTTTTTGGGATCAGCGGGGCTTAGGAATCTCAAAGACCCTATGAGTTATCTTATATTTGATGATAGAGTTCTTCAAAAGAATTAATGAAGGCCTAGCGAGAGCGAGAAAGATAGCGAATCATAATTGAAACAAGGGATCAAAAGTTGAGGCTGAGTTCTTTTGGGTTAAAAATCTTTCCAGCCATAACAGAAATCTTCAAAGAGAACCACACTAAAACGGAGCTTAAGGAAGGACTTAAGCGTTTTTAAAAACATTATTTAGATTTCTTAATATTTTTCACGGATTAAAGACCCGAGAAATCATAAAAAAATACTCGCTTGTCTCTGTAAACAGAGCGACTGTTAATTTACAGTGAATGTGGTCAGTTCTCTGTTGCGAGCTACCAGTTTCATTCCCTGTAACAGACTGAGGCAGCCGATTCATGTTACGTTAACAGGAGTGGAAGCCGTTAACAGAACTTGGGACAAACTGAACTCAGAGTTCAGAATCGAGCAGAATTGCTGTTTTATACTCAAGTCAGAAATTAATTTGTTCTTGCTGATATTTTAGTACAAAAATAAATAAATTGCTAAATTATACAAATATACAAACTCATAAATGTAGTTTGGGGTATTACCTAATCTCCAAGATTGAAGCAAATTTATGGCTGGGAAACAGTTCTGATCTAATTCATTCTTTCAAATTTAAAGCTGAGAATGTTGACTCTTATGGGATAGATGAAGAGTTTATCTAAACACTGAATTCACAGCAGGAAAACGAAAGACTCTTATGGCGAGAAGAAGTTCTTTAAACTAAGCAAAGAAAATACCTTCAAATTCTAACTTAAAGTTCTTTAAGATTATCAGTAATTAAAGTAACTGAAGTCCCCAGGCGATTATGTTCCAGTTAAGAATTTCCACCAATCCCATCTCCCAGTCTCTCCGAAAGATAATTTCATTCTTTAAACTAGGCAAAGAAAATACCTTGAAATTCTAATTCAAAACTCCTCAATATTATCAATAATTTGCGTATCCTAAGTTTCTAGTCGATTATGTTCCAGTTAAGGATTCCAGCCCATCCCATCTCCCAGTCTTTCAGAAAGATTTTTTCATTCTTTAAACTAAGCAATTCTCGAAATTCTAGCTCCTTAAATCTTCAGTAATCAACGTCATTTAAGTTTCCAGGCGATTATGCTCCAGTTAAGGATTTCAACCAATCCCATCTTCCAATCTTTCGGAATAAATATTTCATTCTCCAAAACCAAAATACAATTGATGATACATTTTAATTTTTCCCCTCTTTTGTCTCCCCAATTCAACTAATTTTAGATGGCAAATTCATTCAACCTTCCCAGCGGCAAAGATGCGAGTTTAGTGAGTGTGCAATTTTTGAGGAATTAGATCATTTCGGAGGCGAATTTGTCATGGAGCCGACAGTCGAGCTAAAAGCTCTTTTCATATGGAAATGCAAATTGAAAAATCCACATCCGTAAATAGGCATAATTAGTGGAAACGAGTTCACAAAAAACAAAACACAAAAAACCAAAGAAGATTCACCAAAAAATCTACCACAAGCCCCACGCTTCTTTCGAGATCGTCTCTGGGATCCTCAAGGCGCTGACGTGACGATCATAAACGAAAATATGTAGTTCGATTGTCGTTCTAATCTCATAAACCCAACCAAAATTTAAACTCGCACTGAGTCACGATCTCCCGGGAGAGGCGGAGAATTAATCAATGTGATCTTAAGATCGATTTTAAAGAGAGTGGGGGCATTTTTGGTGACCTTGGGGCGATCGTGCCGAAATGTGCTAAATGCAAATTTTGACGGTTTTGTCAGCAAAAAAAATATCCGAATCATAGAAGAAAAACCGCCCGAGTTGACCTCACATAAAATTTGAAGCTTAAGATGCTTGAAAAAATGCCGTTATTTCCAGCTTGACGCACACAAATCTTCCACTTGACAGAGCTTACAAATTTATAATGACACCGAATGGGCGACTCGGAAAAAATGCAGCGGCTGCCCGCCCGCCCAACCGCTCGCTGGTGGTCGGTGGCTAGAGAACCGCTTGGATGAATGACGGCATTAATGTCAAAATTTTGACAGCCAAGTGAAGAAATTAAAACGAAAAACAGCCAAGCGACTGAAGAGAACGATTAGCAGATTAAACTCGCGGCTCCGACGATGACAAAATGATGAGGCCTTC
>JBAMCP010002179.1:0-14415 GCA_037075105.1 Lissocephala sabroskyi | reverse complement strand
TAGGAGAAGGGGATCCCCGCCATTTATCAGGGCCTAAATGGCGGCAGCGAAAGGGCGAAGAATTGGAAATTTAACGTCTTAATCGACGGCCGAAGAATTGAAAAGTCCGCTCGAATCAATTTAGAAGGCCGAACAAATTGCCCGGAAAATCTGTGGGAAACGCTAACCAAACAAATCTCACGCGAGTTTTAGGAACCCTGGAAAGAATTACAAGTCCAAAGAACAATTTAAGTGTGCGATTTTATAGGCTCTCTGGGGTTGCTTTAGAATCCTGAGGAATCATTGAGAAGCTTGCCAAAAGAGCCGGAGATCTTAGAAAAATTCTTATAGATTTGCTTAAAGCAAGAGCTCATAAGAATTGGACGATTATAAGATATCTATTGGCAACTACCGAAGTTCCTCCAACTTTCCTGGACTTGCTTTGAGTTCTTTGAGATTCTTGGAGAGCGGCAAAAGATCCTGGGATTCTAGAGGAGTTATTGGAGAATTGCTCAGAGCAAGAGCTCCTAAGAATTGGACGATTGTAAGTTCCAAAGGTTCCCAAACTCATCTTGATTGGTTTTAAGCTCTTTGAGATCCTTGGAGTGCGCCAAAAGATCCTGAGATTTTAGAGGAATTCTTGAAGAATTGCTCAAAGCAAGAGCTCTTAATAATCTAACGATTTGAAGGCATTCACTGGGTACCTCTAAAAGTTCCCAAGCTTATCTTGAGTGGTTATAACCTGGGAATTAATCAGAGCAAGAGCTCCTAAGAATCGAAAGATTTAAAAACATCTATTGGGAACAACCAAAGTTCCGTAAACTTTCCTAGATTTGCTCTCACCTCTTTGAGATTCTTGGAGTGCTTTAGAGTTTCCTTGAAGAAGAATATGTTGAGGAAGAAATCTGTCCTTCTTTGGTCTTTCGGATTCCTAGAACTCAAAAACCAAGACAATATTAGACTCTCCACAAAAAGGCAGCCGGAAATTTCTTCAACCAAAACTTTAATATCTTTTTGGAACTAATTCCTGGAATTCCAAAGCTTCAATGCTTTCGAAACCTTAACTTCTTTATAAAGCACTTAAAGTAAATCGAATTGAAGAGAAAAAACCCCAACGACTTTGGTTTGGTTGAGAAAGAGAAAACTTTGCCTTGGTTTAGGCCTGATCAGCCGCCCCGCCCACCTCTGATCCGAGGATCATTTGCAATCATCGCCTATATAAGATTAAATGGGGGATCCGGCATTCCTCGCGGTTCCCCTTTTAAGGAGAATCTGCCGGCAGCGCCTCTCCAAAGTTTAAAAATTGCCAAAAGTGCCCAAGTGCCCGAGTGAAATGTGAGCAAATGGGCAGTCTGGCAATCAGGCAATCTACCAATCAACCAACCATATAAGGAAGCCGTTCCAGCCGAGACAGAGCAACGGACAGTTGGACGGACTGCGGACACCTGGACAGTTGGACAGACGAGCGATTTGTATGCGTAATTCGAGGGTGGAGTGGATTCACTCCAGTTGCTCAATTACCACTTCGTTGCCCACGTTGCCAGTTGGGATTGTTTCATTGCGTGTATTAAATGAAATCCGCGTCCGGGCAATGAGCAGAGACCCGCGGGGGGGCAGCCGTTCCGCCCCCTCCCCCCCATACGGTAGTCGGGGCGGCAATTTGTCAGGTTGAGATGGTGAAATGAGGCGGCAGAAAGCAAATCAACGACCGTGCAAGTGTCAGTAATGAAATTGGGCGCAAACACTCACACACACACACACACACGTGTGTGTAAGAAATATGTTGTAAATGTCAATGATCAATCAAAACACCAAACACGCACTCGAGACGGCCGCCTCGGACAGTTGGGCAGTTGGGCAGCTTCGCTTATCGATTTCCCATCGCCCGGCGAATTCTAATGAACCCAAAGGGTCCCCACCGTCTTCGCGCCTCCCCCAAAGCTGCCTTTGTTAATATCCGAGTGCCTCTCGACTGGGCATTCGGACAGCCCACTCGACGGGCCCTAAGTACCCATACCACCGACGGACTTGCTGAGTTTTCTCAACCACTCGATCTGAATGTTGTTTACCCAAGACAACTACCGTTTTCGGCCGTCCGTCTGTGAGAAATGAAAACACAACAAAAAACCATCGATACTTTTTGAGCTGTGGGAGCTGGACAGTTGGACAGTTGGGCAGTTGGGCAGTTGTCTGGGAGAAATTAATAAGAATCATTTGGAGAGTCTGGCGTGGAGAGTCATCGATAACCCAACGACCGGATGCCTTCATTCATGTTTCGATTTCTCCGCCATCCTCGAGTGTTTGCATCCGACATTTGGTGAGTTGGGCAGACAGACGAAAAACTGTGCAAATAGCCGAGAACTCCGCAGCATCCCCACGGGGCTGCAAGACAATATTCAAATTGAGCAAATTGAAATCCTGTTTGTCAACAGATCAAAACCCTGAGCGTCATTTCGACGGGCTGATTGCTCCCATTTCACCCCCTGCCCGGCGTTTTGTTCGTCCACTTAACGCTCATCAGCGGAGTCCTCGGCACTCAGCAGTTGGCGGGGTGGCTGCGCGACCCTAGAGAGCTGAGCTGGCCTGTCCAAATATTTACACAATTTATAACTTTCAATTGGAATGACACAATTATCAAAATGCGTTTTGCATTTCCGCTTCATTTTGTTTGCTCGGCTTTTCATCACCGCCTCGCTCCGGTCGGCATTTAAGGAGCAACTCAAAAAAGAGCAGGGGTCGTCTCAATTTGTCAATCGATTGAGCTTTCAACTGTGCTCGAAGAGAAGGTGGGTGGGGAGCTTAAGGATTGACTTGAACTAACCAACAATGGGGAGGAGCTGGGGCAGCCAAGAAGAAGCTGGGAAAATGGAGAGGAAAAGGGAAAAAGTAAGACTCCTAATCAGGGAAGGGATCATTTAAAGTTACCCAAGATTCTACGCAGTCTAAAGAGCCTTAAGGCTCCAAAGTATGACTGGGAAATAGAGGAAACATTTCTGGAATCTGCTCTAGATACTGAGATGGTTCTGAGCTGCAGCTGCTCAAGGAATTTGAAAGATGAGATGAGGAAACGAGTCAAACAAACAGCCTCTTAAATAGACCGTATAAAGTCAGCTCGAAAGCGGATCGGAGAGAGCCTAAAGCCACTTAAAAAATTGATGGAAGTAGAGGAATCATTCTCCAATCTCCTCTGGATACTGAGAAGGCTTTGAGCTCCCCCAGAAATCTGATAGATGAGAAGAGGAAAGGAGCCTCAAATAGACGCCATTAAGTCGTCTCAAGATCGGATTGGAAAGAGCCAAAGGCCAGCTTAAAAGTGGCAAGAAAGTAGAGAATAGAAATCATTTCTCAAATCTTCTTTGGCGTCCAAAAGACGCCTAAATAGATCCCCAAAAAATCTGATAGATGAGATGAGGAAAGGAGCCAAGCAAACAACCTTAAATAGTCGGGTATTAAGTCGGCTTAAGATCGGATTGGGAAGAGCCTAAAGCCACCTTAAAAATTGCATTAAAATAGAGGAATTCTCCAATCTCCTCTGGATACTGAGAAGGCTTTGAGCTCCCTCAGAAATCTGATAGATGAGAAGAGGAAAGGTGTCCCAAATAAAAGCCATAAAGTCGGCTTGAAGCTGAATTGAGGAAGGCTTGGAAATCGAGGAATTCTCGAACCTCCTCGGGATACTGAGAGGGTTCCAAGCATCCCCCGAAATCTGATAGATGAGAAGAGGAAAAAAGGCCAGCAAAGATCTTTAACGGTTCTAAGTCGGCTTGAAAGCGGAGCCAAAAGCCAGTTAAAAAATTCGTCAATGGCCTAAACTTTTGACCCTTTGCTGAGGCTGAGCTGCGTTGCGATCTGCCGAGAGGAGAAGATCAAATTACCCGAGATTCTTGCAGTCGACTGGCTGCTGGCAATCGTCTATATATCGGATAATGCACACGATTCTTCTGACATGAGCCGATTAAGAGCATTTCAAAGTCTCGGATTTCAACGTGCCCAGGAGCAGGCGGCCCAGGTCCACCGAATGTCACTGCGCTGCGAGTCCGTGTCAGTTTTTGGGTAGGTGCCGCTGCCGGAGGATCGGATTTCAGCCGCCCGCAACCCTTTCGGGGAGCCAACGAGTGTGTTGAGGTCAATTGAGTGGAAAACTCGGGATCAGATTCAGGCCGCCCCGATTAATTAAGCGTAAAATGGCCTTGAAATTGGCAGTACCCCAGGTCGCCCGTGCCAAAGTTGGCTACCAGGAACGATGATACCGTCGCCTCGGATTTCACAAGTCCACCAACTTGGCTTAAAATCTAAGCGATCCAAACCCTCGAGTAGCCGGAGATTCATTTCCATTTGCCACTGCCAGAATTGGTCCATTAATCACGCCACACGGAGCGCAGGACGCGAGTCCAGCAGCAAATTATTAATGGTGATGGCTGAGCAAATTGCCGGGGGGAATCCTAAACGCGATAATTATGACATCACAGGGGCCTGGGAGGCTCTGATCCCATCACTCCGGGCTGTCCAACTGATGACTCTATAAGCGGGGGGGCGTGGCCGGGCTTTGTTTTGGCCGCCGACAATTTGTCTTAACCAAGTGTGAAAGTTGCCTGCCTCTGGCCACTGACAAATGACCCAGGCTAATGGGTCATCCCCCCCTCCCCTAGACACACCTGTGGAGTTTTTAATGACCTTCTTTTCTCCTTGCAGCATCCAGCACAATCAGAACAATTCAGGTTTGGCCTGCCGCAGCCGCCGCCCTGATGGGGCCGCCTCGCCCACGCCCTCCGACTCCTCCGACTCGGACATCTCCCTGGGCACCCACTCCCCCGTCCCCAGCAGCCTCCAGCTGCAGCACAGCCCCGGCTCCACCTCCAATGGGGCCAACGACGAGAGCCTCAGCGTGGACGACGACAAGCCCCGCGACTTGTCCAGCTCCCTGCCGCCCACCTCCCCCCAGCTGCCGGCCGTCTATGCAGCCCCCAGCGCCACTGCCGGCGGCGCCCCCCTGCCCGCCTGCCTGCCCCCCTTCAAGCTGGACGCGGCCGCCAGCCTGTTCAACGCCGGCTGCTACCTGCAGAGCTTTAGCAACCTCAAGGAGATGTCCCAGCAGTTTCCCATCCAGCCGATTGTCATACGGCCGCATCCGCAGCTGCCCCAGCTGAATGGAGGGGGCGGGGCTGCCCCGCATTTGCATCATCCGGGCTATGCGGCTGCCTACAGTGTGGAGTGCGTGGGGCCGGCGGCATTGGTGCCGCCGAAGCTGAGGATCAATTCGCCGGAGAAACTCAACTCGACGGCCGTGGCAGTGGCAGCGGCGGCCGCGGCTGGCGGTCATTTGGTCCAGGAGACTGCCACGCCCCCTACCCCTGCCTACCATCACCATGGCCACAGCGGGGCGGTGCAGCTGCTGCATCGTCCGTTCTCCACGTCGCCGGAGCTGAGCCACACGACCCCCGAGGTCACATGATAGGAGATCGGGAATTAAGATTCAGATTGTTTTTCGAATTCTTTAAGGTTAAGCGACTTACCAGTTAAGCGAGAGCAAAAGGAGTCGAAGGATGCGTTTATAATTTCATTGCACACTTTTCAAAGACTAGAGACGTAAGGCGGTACGCATGCGCAAATCGAATCGGTTTTCTGCCGCGTCATCGGGCATTTTGAGGTTATGTCGCTGGCATTTCGCTTGTCGATCTGTTTGTGTGTGTGTAATTTGTAAATAGAGTTTAAGTACGCAAATCATAGAGCTTACGTATAAATTTAGTATGCAATAACAACTTGACCCCCCAACCCCCCACACCGAGAAATGGTAACAAAAATAAATCACCATCAGTTAAGATTCAAATCATTACCGAAAACTAAAGAAGTGGAAATTATTTCAAACGGGATTAGGGAGAGTCCTAGGATTCTGTGGAGAAGGTGGGGGAATCTCTGGTTCAAAGGTAAGTAAGGGGATCAGTTAGGATCGCTTCATATTCCTTTGGTTTTTCTAGGAAATCTTTCGTATTCGGATTCGTAAGGCAGATTAAATGTGAAGGTAGATGAATTTTTACTGAAAGAGTCTTTAACTCTGTTTTAAAAAAAGAGTCTTACTTATTTTTAGAGTGAATGGATAATCGTTCGTTTTCTTTTAATGAACTTTGAGGGAAACTAAGGAAAGGCTTTAAATCAGAGAAATGAGAGTTTCAATTTTAAAATGTGGGAATAAAGTTTGCAGATGGTAGATCTTATGAATCTGGAGTCTTGAATCCAACACAATTCGAGGGATTAAAGAGACGAGAACTCTAGTTTTTCTGAGGATCTGGCCAACCTCTATAAGGAAAGTTTAGCTTACAAGGGTTCGGGGAATAAAGTATGCAGTATTAAAAATGTCTTATAAGTTTGGATTCTTGAATTCAAAACAACTCGAGGAATTAAAGTGGCGAGACCTCTAGTTTTCTGGGGAGGGGAACAACCTTAATAAGAATGATTAGCTTATCTCATGCATAAATATAGAGGAATCAAATGATCGAACTTCCTGAAGTTTCCCCGAGAGATCTTTATGACTGATTATTTTAGGCTTTGCTTAGGAAACAAATCAAACTTCCTTGTAATTCTTCAAGAGAATAAAAGAGCCGATTATTTTAGACTTTTGTTAAAAAGCAAATCTAACTTCCTTGCAGTTTTCCGAGAGATCTATAGAGCAGATTATTTTAGGCTTTGCTTGGGAACAATTTTTTCAGAGATCTCACAATTTTTTCAGAGATCTATAGAGCCGATTATTTGAGGCTTTGCTTAGGAAACAAATCTTTAATCTAACATATAAAGAACTCTGGTTTCTTCTTAAGATCAAAGAAGCAACTTCCTCCAAATCCTTTGGAAATGCAAGACGCAAATTGCACTTTCGATTTTAGTTGGCCCTTTCAACTTTTCAGAGATTAAAGACCGAACTCCCCTCCGCCAACTCCCTTCGCTCCGTTCTATTAGAAACTCCCACTGATCCGATCTGCTTGGCGCTTTGCGCTGAAATCGATCCTTTGGCCAGCCTTTGATTTCGCAGCGGCGCCTTCCTCTTCCTGGACCTGAACAAATAAACTTTGATTCTCTTCCGCTGTCACCAGCGAGCCAGGGGATCGGGCATTTCAAATGTAGCGAAATGCGTTTAGTGCTGTGGGGTCTGCGGTTGTTGTTGTTGTTTTATTTTGAAATAAAATATCAATTTCTATGTAAACAACAACAACGAGCGAGCGTAGGAGCCTCGCCGGCCCAGAAGTCAACTGCGAGTTAAAAAAAAACTTTAGATCTGATGACTTGGCTGTCTCGCCGTCGGGTCTCCGGGGCTGGCGCCAACGATGACATGTCCGGCCAGTTTGATGCCTGGATGTGTCCTACTTGAGTGGTTTACTTAGCTGCCTTATGAAAATATCCAACACACACACCCAGAGATGCTGGTGTGTGTTTGGCGGAGGGACAGCAAATGCACCAAAAGTGACGCGTCACTGTCACTCAGAGGCAAATGCACTGCATCATCGTCGTTAGGGCGGCCGAGGGGCTGAGGGCCCTGGGAATCTGCCGCCGATATAATCTGGAGATCCACCGACTGCCCGTCCGCCCGACTGTGTGGGGGAGATGCAGTTGCCTAGATTGGAATGGCGCTGGCGCTGGCCGCTGGATAAGTGCTTCCTTCTTAAAATTTCGTCTGCGGCTGCTGCGTGTAAAATTCGGGCTCAAATTACAAGGTGAGCGCGACGGGCCATGTGCGGGATGTCAGTCATTGCCAGCCGTCCGCTCAAACACTCGAAAGCGCAATTATCGGTGGCTACCAGCAAAACAAACAGAAGACGTTACGCATACGCCGTGTGTTGTGAGTTAATTTTCGTGTCATGCGGGGGGAAGAAGGTATTTTTGGAGGACTGACGCGTCATTGTCATCATTACGCATGATGTGACATTTTTGACCTTATTTCCCGGGAACAAGAGCCGCCGGCGTCGATAGACAAATCGATTGTCCGATTAGCCAAAATGGCGGCAGAGTCGACGCGTCGCGGAGTTGGTCCTGCGGAACGGCATTTACATATTCACAAGGCAACTCAATTAGTTGCGACCGCAGAGCCGAAAAGGTTTACGTATTTCAAATTCAATTTATTCACCCTCCGCACAGAGGGCGTTTCAAATATTTTGAAGTCGGCAATTCAAATGCCCGCCCAGCTGCCTTTTTGCCCCACTGTGGCCGGTTGATTGCCAGACAGCAGGACTGAAATCCTTCGACTGGGGGCAAATTTACCCCATCATTAAACGAGCAAATCTACTGTAAATAGACAAACGCGCAGTGCATAAAATTTGAGCAGAAGAGTTGATGCAAATTCCCAAAGCAAACAGCCCGGAGCCACCACCGCGGCGGCCGCAGCTGAGGACACGAATCGATAATTTGGCGTGAAAGATTACAGGATGGTTGGGGGGGTGGGAGAGGACGACGACAGTTGTCTGCTGTCTTAATTGTGCTGGCTGACAAAAGGCCCAGCGAGCCTCAAGGACAATCTAATGAGATTCCAGTGGCTGCCAGTGCCGCCCAGAAGGAGTCAAATTCAAACGAAGCCTGGCGAAGGCGTCGATCCTTAATTCATAAGACCATTGAAAAGGCAGCCAGCAGCCGCCTCACAGGACACAAAGGCGTTGCTGTGCGGCTCTCTCGACGCGCCCATTTGCGGTGGCCAGGACGGGACTCGAGTTTCCCAAAAACCAACGACAGATTAACAAAAGTCCTGCCAGCACTTCCATTGAAACGTTTCCGGCCTTGTTATTGTTGTTTTGTTGGCTTTGGCCGGGATTTTGGAGATTTGGAAACGGATTAGGAACCCGGGAACGCATCCGTCGGTGGTGGTGCATTTCATGGCCTGAAATTCATGAGGCCCAGATTTTTGCCCGGCGATTATCAAAACTGCGTGTAAATGTTCCGAGGAATGGGTTTGGCAGGGGGTGGGGGAGCGGTACGAGGGGTAGATAATCAGAGATTTGTGTTCTTTGGCAAATTGTTTTTCCCTAAGCTCCGGCAAACACCAAAGTCAACCGGAGGCGAGAGACGAAAATGGCAATCGAATTTATCCAAAAAAAAAACCAACCCGTTTAACGGGAATCTCTGGGGAACCAAGCGACACTTTGGAGAGCACTGACAGGAGTTTTAGATAGCATAGTTTGTGGTAGAAACGATCTACATAAATTATTAATTTATTGCTCTTTATTAGATAGGAAGGGAGTTAAGGAATTGGAGATTGGAGATATTTATTTCTAGAACTCTTTTAAGGAATATTTTGTAGGCTTTTTAGAGCTCTTTAATGGATGAGAAAAGTTAAGGAATTTAGCGTTGGTTGGTTAGTTTCTTATTCTTTGAAATTGAAGCCTTTTCGCAATAATCTTTCGGCTAGGACTTAGATTCCTTGGATTCCCCTTAGACTGTCTTTGGGTTCTTAGACTTTATTGTCTTTAATTGCTTCTTTGGAAGGTTTCTGCTTAAGAAAAGTGTGGAGAGGGATTAAGAATAGTTCTTATAGAACTCTTAAGTAGATTCTTGAAGCCTTTCAAATTTGGAAATCTCATTATTTATTTTAGTTTTCGAAATAAAACTTTAAGAAAGATTGAAATTTATTACGCAGACTGCGGGCAGTTTCCTTCAACTTAAGAGCTTCATTTTAAAGACTTGGTAGCCAGCTTTTGGGTCTATCTAACGAGGCAGTTCCAAAGAGACTGAAGACTCTGAAAAAGCAGGATATTTCCCAATCAAATCCCACTGCCAAATGCTTTGCTCTATTTCCTGGCAACTGCAGGTCTTGATTATTAGAGATTCTTGAGAAGACTTTATAGAGTTTTTAGAGTAAATCTTTCAGTGGATTGAAGTAACGATTAGCAGAGAATATACAGAGAGTTTTCAGCTGTTCTTCAAACACCCAAAAGAAGTTCCCAAAGTAGCTGAAAGGCTTGAGAACAATACTTTCTTAAGATCTCTGTAATTCCTTCATTTCAGGTTCCCTAACCTCTGGCGATGCTTTTGACCGTCACACGGAAGAGGACGAAAGTTAATCAAGTGCCTGGGCCGTCTGGCAATTTGCCTTTGATTAAACTAATTAAACTAAATTGGCGCTGCACAATGCACAATTTTTCAATTGCTAGACAATTTAATGGCGAACCATGCAATTTGGCCGAGGAGCCCAGCCGACCGTCCGTCCGTCTGTCCAAATTGATCCGCTGCTCCATTGAGCTTTCCATTATAATCTCTCCCCATTTGGAGAATTGAAAAATCGTATTAAATTACAGCAGAAATTGAAACAAGCGAGGAGATTGAAAAGCCGAGCGAGCGGCCAACAGACAAGAAAATTGAAGTCGAATCAAAACCAAAAACCCAAAACCCCGGCTGGGGTCGGGGTCGGTTCTATTCTATTGTGCATACGCCCCGATTGAGTTATGAATTAATAAAGATGTTTGCCCGCAGGCCAGATTTGGGTTACGTCAGCCCAAGCCACCCCCCTCGGAAGTCCAAGGATTTCAGTGTTTTTCGTGTTGGCTTTTTGGTCCGCACACATGAAGAACAATGGAAATAACTTTTGCTGTCTGTCGGCCTGCCAAAGATCCTTGGGCCGAGTGCGTGTAACTTGAGGATGCACTTTTTATGCCCCCTTTATTGGCAGATAATTGGGTTCGCCGGCAACTCCGTCGACTCCTTCCCCTCGCCTCAATTCAATTGAGATTCAAATTCACTTAGTTGCCATTCGAGCGGCCCGCCCCGGCCAGGATGCTGGGGCACTGAGCTCATCAACTTATTGTATTTCGGTTAGCAAGCCACCACCAAGCGGAACACCAACCCCCGCACCCCCACCCCCTCGACTCCTGACAGCCCTCGTTGCGGGCATTAACGCCCTGACGTGTAAATGTTATCTTTTTTACAAATTAAACTGGCCGGGGGAAGGGGCAGGGCAGCGGTGATTCGAACGGGTGTTTTGTGGCAGATTTCAGATATCCATCGTAAATACGCCGGTAAATACACTGAGAGAAATTAAGAGGCACTGCGACACACACAGGAGTAGAGGAATTGAGAAAGGAAGGAAGTTTTGTGCTCTTTAGTCTAACTGATCTCGCAATTTGAAACTTTAAGATTGATATCGATTGGTATTTGATGCCCTTGCCAGTTTGGTTTTTAAACTCAGGATTTCTTCAAGCGGTATTCCATTAATTTTTAAGAGTACATTTTGTGTTAAGTTTGGATGGATGGGATCCCTTAAAATGATCAAACATGGAAGAAAAACTTTATTTCCTTCGCTTTTAATGTAAAATTTTTGAATGAAACTTAACAATCTGTTGGAGGTTAAAGACGACGAGTTCCCAAAGTCTTCTTAAGAAAACTTTTAGATGGGATCGACTAAACTGATCGATCTTATATCCAGAAGCCTGAAGGCCTTTGTTGCTCTGGCTTTTAAACACATTTTACAATTAAAATAAAAAAATAAAATAAATGATCGATCTTAGAACTTAAATAAAGTTTCACATTTTATTATGATCTTCTCTTTAATCTCTCAAATCTCTCTTGCAGATATAAGAGCAGTTCTTTTAAACATGATTACAGATGACTATTAAGTAAAGATAATGATGATATTATCGCGCTTGTGGTAAACCTGCAAAGCTAAAATTCTTAATTCCTATTTTTCTGGAATTCTTTCTCTCCCCATTGATATATTAACCATCATCGTAGCTTTTTCAGTTTGCCTGCTATAACGTTTTGAATACGATATATAGATCCGATATCCAGATTTAAGCCAAATGTGACTGGATTATTTCCAAAGTTGTCTCATTCCAAGCGATCTTTAATCTGATAATAATCTCAGTCGGAATCTGAATTACCGACTGAAAGAGGACTTCTTTCTATAAATATTAGATCCTTAATCTTTGGTTGGAGATAATCCCGTTCCTCATACGAAATCGGTTTTAGATTTTTAATATAATTTAAATTTATTTGTGCTTTATTCCCTAACAACATTTTTACATTAATTTAAAGCTATATGAATTTTGGATTACACAGAGTTTAGTAATTGAGATTACTTTTCAACTGAATTATCTTTGAACTAAAATTAGATTAGATTTATTTTAGGCACATCTTCGTGGTCTTTTCTTTAGACAGTTAAATGGATTTGTAAATAGATGAGCATTTGGGTTCCCTGAAAAACTCTTTTCGTTTTAAGATCTTTCCTTTATGATATTAAATTCCCTTACCTCTTTAATTCCCAAACTGCCACGCAAGCCGTTCGGATTCGGGGATTCCTGCTCTCTTCCCACTCGCATCTCATTTTTCTCAGTGTAGAAAGCGCTCTCCCAGCGCCCCAGCCCCTGCTATTTGATAATCAAAAGCGAAATGTTGAGCAATTAAATGTAATTTGAACTCGCTGACATGGACGGTTTTGGGCTGTTGAAAGCGGTGTGTGTGTGTGTGTGTGTGCGTGTGTGTGGCTGGTAGAAGATACAAGATACCTGACAGCTAGAGAACGGCCGCCCATTTACCCGCCCTGTCAGTTTGTAATCGGTTTTGGGCATTAATATCACCACGGCGGCCAGCCTGGCTGACATTCGTCATAAAGGAACTCGAATTAAATCTCAACTCGGAGCGCAGAAAGGCTTAGCGATTGCGTCATCGGGGAATCGGGGAATCGGGGAATCGGCTTAGGGCCAAGTTATCGCCGTTTGAAAATGAAAACACGGGCATTAGCCACACTTTGGCCGGTCGGCCCGTCAGTCAGCCTCCCGAAATCGAAGCCGCAGACAGACAGACGGGCGGACTGGGATAGACGGGCGGAAAGCCGTCGCCTAATGACACATTTAGGTGTTAATCGCCTCATTGGAACGTCGTCAGGGGATTTGCCTGGCATTGTTAGAATCTGCGGGGTAAATATTGATGTAGCGATTATGGGTATTGATGCCCGGACAATGGACTTTCCGGGCATTATCCGGCGAGGATCGGAATGGCAGATCGAAAACCGGCAGCTATTAGTTGCAGCCGCTGCCCAGTCAATCGTGTTTGGCTTTATGGCGCATTATCCCCTAAATCGCAAACAAAAATGCAAACAAATTGCCACCACAAATCCAAACAGAGCCGCAGATGCGGCCTGGAAATTGGAAAATGGCCTGAGTGCCAAGGAAATGAACTGCCAGGCAGACGACTTGCAGCTTCCGACGTCCGCCCTCTGTCACTGTCCCTCGACATCGATCTGTGGTCGGGTCAATTCTAATCCGGCAAGCAAATCCGCTCGGTTGGTTGAGCGAGGGTAAGGAATCTTCGTAGCCTGCTAAATAGCCCGACCGTCAGGCCCCGTTTGTTATTTCGAGCGGACTCCTCTATGGAGTGGTGGGGGAGCCTTACAGGCGCCTGCGTTGGGTCAATCGATTATGTAAATGAAAATGCAGGCTGGGTGGCGGCTGCTCTGCTCCGATTGGTTGCAGGCCAGCCGGCCTATCAGCCACACGCCATGTTGTATTTAGCCGAGGCAGCAACCCTGCAGCGTTGCCAGATGGCAGTTGGCGCGTAATTTGGGCAAATTCAAAAGTCTTGCGCTCGTTTTAAACTGTTTTTATTTCCTAGAAAAATTAACATGCCTTTTGGTTTTTGTTTTTGTTTTCTTGCCTTGTAGCTATAATCACTAATTAAGTAAATATTCTGATTCTTAATCATTTGCGTTTCTTTATATACTTAGTATTTCTGTATAGATGTATTAAAATTTCAACAATATAGCGGTATAGTTTTTGAAACAAGTTTTCTGTTGTTGTTGTTGTTGCTTATATTTTGATTATATCCACAAAGAAAATAAACGGTGAATGTAAACTTTTCTTCCGCTCTCAAAATATCCAAAAAAACATCCTGATTTTATATTTTTCGGGAGTCGCCACTTTCGAAGTAGAGAGTGAGAGAGAGAGAGAGAGAGAGAGAGAGAATTTCATCTGTTTTGTGAACTAATTTTATTAACAGTTGTTAAAAAATAAAAAACAAATTTCTATTTATTTTTCTTGTATAAAAAAAATGAACACAACAAACCATTTTATGTATAGAAAATAAAACAAAGACAGGCAGAAAATTGGCTAAAGAGAAAGTACAAGAATAAAAGAGAGTGGGGGGAAAGTTATGGAAATTCTAAATCTCTAAGGGAAGAATAAAAGTATAATTACAGTACTTAACATAAGTATGCTTACACGCGTGTGTGTATGTGTGTGTGTGAGTGTGTGTGCTTGTGCAATGTACAAAAAATGTCAACAAAAAACAAGTAAGGAAGTAACAGTCGAGCTAGCCCGACTGTGATATACCCTGTACTTGGGGTTTGTATCAAAATAATTTCACTATTTTCCCCGCCCACGCTCACAATATGCGAAGCAACAACAAATTCCCCCACCCCACACTCAGAACGCGTCACAGCGGCAGTCTCTACCCATTCTCTGCCTCCCCCTTCCA
>JBAMCP010002178.1:0-14450 GCA_037075105.1 Lissocephala sabroskyi | reverse complement strand
CACGAGGATACTCTTTCTAGATTTTTAAGGGAGTAGAAATCCAAAGACTTTAAAAGCAGACAAAGAGATTAAAGAGATCTTAATGGGAAAGAAGAAGATTTTATAAAGACTGAATACGAATTTGGGGGTTACTGAATCGAAATGCAATCTAATACTCTTCGATCTTCGAGAATGAGCTTAGGTCTGCTAGAAGTTGGGATTAGAAAAGCTTTATAAGGCTTGGCAAGATTCCTGAGATTTCTAAAGGGTATTTAGAGTCTGTAAAGTGCTTGCGCTCCCACCAACGCCCCATTGCACTCAACCACCCCCCACACACCCAACGGCACCCAACTGACGACGACGACGGCGACTGCTGCTGAGAGAGCGCCAGGACTTTTCCGTGTATTGCCGGCTCGCTTGCTCGAAAGGGTGTGTAGCCGGCGGCCAATGCGGCAGACAGAGACAGCAACACACACCACACACACAACGAGTGGTGGTTGCCACGCGCGAGTCCTTTCGCTCTCTCTCTGGCAACTGGCAAAAGGATAATAGCGAACTCAGAGCACTGCGAGTGCGTGTGTGTGTGTGTGGGGACTTTGGTGAGGAAAGGATATGCCCAAAAAGCGTTAACAACGTTGCCATTGCCATCAGTCGTACGTGTTCGTTCGTTGCTTTCCGTTCGGTTTTTGATTCCATTCGGTTGTGTTTCTCCTTCGAGAACATTCATTTATAATTTTTTAGACTCCTCTGCACCGGTTTTTGTGTTGGTTTCAGTTACCAATTTGTTGTGTTGTGTTCTCGATTTTTTCCAAAAAAAAATACCACAACAACAACAACGAAATCTCGCACTCGCAACAACAACGGCAACTGCAGCACCAACAACAGCAACACCAACAGCAACAACAACTGTTCGGCGCTCTCTGTGCAATTTATACCGTTATTAACTCTTTTTTTAAACAAGGAGCAGCAGCAGCGAAAAACTCTCACCCAATTTAGTTTTGTTGTTTCTCGTGTCCGGGCACAAATTGCAATATAGAAAATTAACGGTAACTCGAATACTACTATTTTTTTTTGGTAATTTTTTCTGTGGATCTTCGCATTGTGTTCATACCAACATCTCTAGTCAAATTTTAAAGCCCGATATCAAAATATATAACCAAAAAACACCCACAAGAGGAAACCGACGAAGGCAAGTGAATCAATTTTTTTTCTAGTTTTTTTTCTTGGTGTGCAAAAGTCTGTCCGCCTGTCGGCCTGTCTGCCAAGTTGCGGTCGTCGCCACAACTACAATCGTCACCACCAACAACAACAACGAAAGCGGAGGGGAGGCAGCCCATTATCAGCTATTAGACAAAGGCTGCGCGAAAGAGACACCAACAATTGCTGTTGTGATAACCCCAAACCGGTACTTCTATGCCAGACAGAGAGCGAGCGATAGCGGCAAGAGAGAGAGAAAGGGACTGGGAGTGTGGGAGAGCGAGTTGGGGGAAACGAGAGCGAGAGAGGAAGTGAGAAGCTCCCCCGCCTCCGCTTTATAGAGTCTGCAATCAATATAGTTATACACACATATATCTGATATATCTGTACATACGGATTATATATTTGTATGCCACTGAAAAACTTTATGACAGTTTTTTTCCACACTTACTCTCAGGATATTTGCGTTGTTCATTGTCGTTGGAATACTTCAAGGAAGCTTACTTTATAGCGGAGATGAGGTAACGGTTAAGGCAAATACCTTAGAAGCACTTAAGCAACTCGAAACTAAAGATATGGTGATGAGATATTACGATCAAGTTAGGGAATGAGCAGGGATTTGCTTAAAGACAAGTTAGCGATTGAAATAAACCTTTATTCCGGGACAGCAGGGAAGCTTACTATATATCAGAGATGAGGCAATGATTAAGACAAATAGTTAAGCACTTAAGCAACTCAAGATTGGAGATATCAGAAGGCAAGATCGCAAGATCAAGTTGGGGAATAAGCAGGGATTTGCTTAAAGACAAGTCAGCCCCAAAATAAAATCTGAATCCATTATATCGAGAGAGCTTAGTTTATAGCTCAGATGAGGTAACGGTTAAGGCAATTAGTTAAGCACTTAAGCAAGATAAGATATAGAGATATTAGAGATCTTTCGATATTGTTAGGGAATGAACTGGTAAGCGTTTAAGCTTTAAAGACAAGTTGGCCCTAAATAAAACTTGATTCCGGGACAGCGAGAGATTATAGATGAGGTAACGACTAAGGTACTGAAGCAGTTCATGATTAGAGATATAGTGGGGAGATCTAGCTATCAATTTAGTGAATGAGCAGGGACGTGTTAAGCGCTTAAATAATACATGATTCCGAGACATCGAGAAATCAGAGCGAAACAACAGCTTAGGCAAATAGATCTTAAGCTGCTCAAGACCAGAGATATCGGGCGGAGATCTTGTGACCAAATTCGGGAATAAGCAGGAATTTATTTAAAGACAAGCTAGCGGTTGAAATTAAACTTCATTCCAAGGCATCGAGAAAGTTAACTTTATATCAGAAATGAGATAAAGGTTAAGACAAACAGACAAGTTAAGCTGAAGCTGCTCAAGATTAAAGATTTCGTGCGGAGATCTTGCGATCAAGTTAGAAGAAGAGCTGGGACTTGGGCAAACTATTCAAGTCACATACATCTAGTGAAAAGATTTATAACTTCTTTACATTGAAAACCCTTCCAATTAGCAGCTTACTATATAAAGATTAGAGAGTAAACTTCTCACGATGAAACACTTTTAAACCCCTTTAAAGACCGCTTTAAACTCCTCCTAAGCCCAGTTAATTTTAAAGCCCAACTGTCGCCCTTCTTCCGGCCTGTCCTGTCTCGATTAATCCCCCAGGGTATTCCGCGTTTGATTGGCTTAAATTATTAATGAATGCAGGCCGGTAAGCCCGTCGAGTGTGCGGTTATTTTCGGCCTTAACGTCACCAACGTTGACTTGCTATTTTTAGAAATTTCTACATTTAGATCCTTTTGAGTTTTTTTTTTGGGAGTGGTGCGGGGGACACTTCGCCTTCATCTTGACCCACCTCAAGGCCCCGAGCGACACACATTCCAAATGAGGTCACAGATATCGGCGCTGAAGTGTCAATTACACATTCTTTTTTTTCCTTTCTCTCCCCTTTTTTGGGGCTGGGTTGGGGGGCTGCACATTTCATGTCACTGTGCAATTAAAAAGGGCTTGCGTGCGCCCCGTCCTTGTGGCTGCACTTCCTTTTGTTTGGCTGCCTTTGTGGCCTGTCGAGTCGGTCTTGCTGCCGCCTTTCAAGTGCCATAAACAGTGCACCCCTCGACCCTGGGCGGGCAGACGGGCGACATTGGCAACGGCCACGGGAACCTTTTGGCGGTTGTCACCTCCCCTCGCCCAAGGCTGTCACTGTCCTGTCCTGTGGTGTCCCGGTTAAGCCAAAGTTCCTTTCTTTCGTAGGTTTTGTTTTGGTTTGTTTTTCCTAGCGAGTGCATTGTGCAGGCCCGGGAGGAGTTCATTGAACGTTTCGGGTGTGTGAACAGCTGTTGGCTGCAAGGCGTTGCCGTGTGGCCAAGAAAGCAGCCAGGAGCACCTGGCAAAGCGAGGCAACCGCCTTGGGAAAACTCTCGACCGACAGGCGGCCAATGGAAAACCAACCCAAGTCGGGTTCAATGACCCAACTGCGGTCGGCCTGCCCGAGTGTGCGTGTGTGTGTGTGTAAGCAGGCCGGCTTGTTTGTTTTTCGCGTCAGGTTTTACCCTATTTTCAATGCAGAGTCCTTTTCTAAGCCGCTCACACACACACACGCATGCTGTCCTGCTGCCAGGACAAATCTAACAATGCCGCTGCCCTGCCTGGGAGGGAAGGGGGATTTCAACCCCTAACACAGTTGAAGTTCCCAATTGGACCAAAAAACCAAATCCAGTTTGTTTTTTTTGCTGTGTGCATTTTCCTTTGCCGTAAGCAATTCCAATTTAGCCAAACAACGAAATGCAAATAGCAAAGGACCAGGACCAAAACCAGACTCCTGGTTGTGAGTTGATTTATTAAAATTCAGCTGCAGGGCAATGCAAATTTAATGACAGACAGCCTGTCAGCCTGTCAGAGACGAGCCCCAGCCACCGGCCCGGCACTTCAGCCCATAACCGAAATTTGATTACCAAACTTGAGAGGGCCTAAGTAAACAGTAATCAGCCAATAAAAACCAAACTCAAATGGCAGACTTAAGCCAGCGGGAAAGCAAGAAGGAGAGACGAGGAACGCATGAAGTGAGATTCGTTTGGGATAAGAAGTTTTTCGACAGAAAATCAATTGATTTTATTGCTAGAACTGAGAAGCCTAAATGGACAAACAAAGAGCTCAGCAGGATCAAAGGGAATAGGCAGACCTTTATCATTTCCCTAAACCCAAGAAGTCAATATTTCAGGGAAAAGAGAAACGCAAATTGAAGGGGGAAAAGTTAAGCTTGGGAGGAAATTGAATTCAGTTCCCTAGAAGAAGATTTAGTCAGGAAACTCATTGCCTTTAAAGAGCCCGCGCCAGCCTTTAAGAGTTTGCAATTCCGCTTGGTTTCACCCCACGACCTCCAGCTCCGTGAAGTCCTGCGGCGCTCAAGTACCGCCGTTTAAGTCTGCACTCCTTCGCGGTGGCAGCCGCCCGGTGAGCGCCGATTGCCAGCTTGACACATGCAGAATCCATTTAATTAAATTCCAAGCCATTAAGCGAAGTTTTCTGCTGACAAAAAAAAAACCACCTCCTCCCGATTACTGCTCATTTGCCTGCCGGTCGCCCTTCCGCCGCCTTCTCAACTCGAGCCCTCGAGCGCGCGTGTGTGTGTGTTTTTTTTTTGGGGTGGCCTGGAAATTCCTTTTGTCCTGTGCATTAGCAGAATTTTGGGTGTTCTGGTGTGTGTGTGCGAGTGTGAGTGTTTGGTTTTGAGCTCTGAACGGGCCTAATGGGCTTATCTTTGCCGCAACGACGCTCTTTGTATTTGTGCAGCTTGGGGTGGCCCCAGGGCTTCTCCGGCTTATCCTGCCGTTTCTGCCGTGTTTCCTTTGGCCAAATGAGTATGCAAAGTATTCCTAATCTGTATGTGATAGGGCCGTGGGGGCAAATTGCCTTTTATGCATATAATTACAATAAATTCCCCATCTAACCATATGTGTCTTTAATCTGCGCTCCTTTATCCTCTTACTCAGACCATGGGGCAAGGGAATTAAACATTAATCACTATCTGATGTTTCTTTTCTTTGTGTTTTTTGCAGATTGAGTAAAAAACGAGCGAGCAATCGAATAGCTATCATTTATCAGACGAGGTAGAAGGAGTCGAAAGCGGAGGGAATCGAAGGGAAGCGAAACTAAGGAAATGCAAAATTTTTAACAGCAACAAAAGCAAAGCAAAAAAACCCAACACCACCAAATAAAACCAACTACTATTAATTTATAAAAAAACAAGAAAAATCTAACGAATAATCATATTTAAAGCTACGTATATACAAGACAAAACAAGAGCCTAGGAATATATATATACTATATATATGTATATGCGGGTAAATGTTATATTGTATATGAAAACAAAACCAAACTAAGTTCCGTAAATTTGAAAAGAAAAAACAAAACATCAGAGCAGTCAGAAATTAGAGAAAAAAAACCCAAAAAAAAGAAAAAAAAATTATTGCTGTCTTTTTGCATTTTTGCAATTTTATATATAAAGAAAAAAGGAAATATAAAAATAAAAAAATACAACACATATAAAAATACACGAAATATACGCTAATACACTCCAAAACCAAACTAAACGAATAAAAAAAAATCATTAGCAAAATTTACTCTTTTAACTAAGAAACAAAAAAAAAAAAACATCAGATTGATTCAAATTTAAACTAAATTTTAAGCTTTTAGCAAAACCTACAGATAAAGAGCGGTATATTATACACAACTTATATATATATCTACATATATATATATAGACTTTTTTTTGGCGATCGTAGTTGATCTAAAAACCCCAACCCCAAGCTCGTCGACATTTTGAAAAATCGAAAAGCCAAAAAGAAATTAAAATTACACCCTCCCGAAGGCAAACAACTTGAACGCGGGACTTGTGCAAAGCGCAATCAAATCTCTCTTAAACATAACCTAACATTTGATAAGGATTCAACCGCAAGCATAACAAATATAAGAGAACAACGTTATTCATAAGCTACCAAACCAAACCAACCAAACAAGCAGTGAGATTAAATTCTAAGCATTCCCAACACCAACCAACAGTCACAGTCGCCTGTCAATCTGGCTAACAACGGCAGCCCCGAGGACAACAACAACACCAACCAGCAACCGAGTCATTTCATCGAAGGCGACTCCAACAGCGGAAGCCCGAAAATGACCAACGCCATGGACATTGTGAAAAACGGCAGTGCCAATGGCTCCGTCGATGGCAGCAACGACGAGTCGCGCACCAATTTGATTGTCAACTACTTGCCACAAACTATGACGCAAGAGGAGATGCGCTCGCTCTTCTCTAGCATCGGTGAATTGGAAAGTTGCAAGTTGGTGCGTGACAAGGTCTCAGGTAATTTGGGTAAATATTCAACCAATTCTTTTTCAATTTCAACTTTCAACTTAATTTTTACACACACTTTTGAAAACTGAAGCTCCAATTGAAGCTCAAGGAAAGAATTTAAGCTCAGGCTAATTTTGTAGAGAATTATTTGCTGCTCTTTAAAACTTAAGCTTTGTAAATCTTATAAGACATAAGCGGAAAGTTTAAAGTCCAAATAATCGTAGTCGACTCTCTATATTCCCGTGATCTTTCAATATTTTCAAAAAACTTAGAGACAACAAAATCGTAGTAGAATCTTCTAATTCCCATGAATTTTAAATACCCTTGCTTTCGGAAAGTTTTAAGACCAAATAATCGATTAAAACTCGTATAATTCTCGGGATTTATAGCTTTTTGAAAGTCTAAAGCCCAAATAATCATAGTCGACTCTCAATATACCCGTGATCTTTGAATACCCTCACGACTCTCTAAATTCCAGAATTTTCTTGTTATCCTCGCTTTCTGAAAGTCTAAAAACCAAATAATCGTAGTTGACTTTCTTCATTTCCATATTTCCATAATATCCTCGCTTTCTGAAAGTTTAAAGACCATCTAATCGAAATGGACTCTTCAAATACCCGTGATTTTTGAATACCCTCGCTTTCTAAAAGTCTAAAGACCAAATAATCGTATTGAACTCTCTTAGTTCCACCGATTTTCAAATATCTTCGCTTTCTGAAAGTTTAAAGACTTAATAATTGCATTCGGCTCTCTGAATTCCCCTGATTCTTAAATACCCTCGCTTTACTTAGGGTCTTAAGCAATTAAGCATACTAAATATGCTCTACAAACTAAATCTTTGATAATATATTTTCTCTAATAAGTCCTCTGAGAGTCTGTCCCAAAATTCTCGTAGGCAAAGAAGCCCTTGTTGGCTTTCATCTGAAACCCCGACTTCAAATTTATATTAGCATTTTAGTCCATAGAATGGATAGAAGTTTTTAAGAATCTATAAGCAAAGAAAGCTCTAAAGAATCACCAAAAAGATCAGCAAATGAACAAACAGTCTTAAGCATTTTCTCCACTTTCCCTTGAACAGACTTTAGATATTGCAGAATCATATTATTTGAGTCCTACTGACAGAATCCTGAATTTAAATTGCCTTTTTGCTCTACAGTTTTGCCGGCATCTTTGACAGCACTCAATCCAGCTTTGCAGCAGGGTAAGGAATTTGTAAAATAGTTTGAAAATAAATATATTTTGATATAATGATTGAATTATAGGTCAGAGCTTGGGCTATGGCTTTGTCAACTATGTACGCGCTGAGGATGCTGAGAAGGCTGTCAACACCCTCAATGGATTGCGTTTGCAGAATAAAGTTATTAAAGTATCATACGCCCGTCCAAGTTCAGAATCTATAAAGGGTGCTAATTTATATGTATCGGGTCTTCCGAAAAATCTATCACAACCAGACTTGGAGGGGATGTTTGCATCATACGGCAAAATAATTACATCTCGTATACTCTGTGATAATATTTCTGGTAAATTTTCATATTCAAATTCAATTAAACTGATTGACTGATTTCAATTTGATTTGAAGGTCTATCGAAGGGTGTCGGTTTTATACGTTTTGATCAACGCAACGAGGCCGAGCGTGCTATACAAGAATTGAATGGTAAAACTCCAAAGGGTTATGCCGAACCGATTACCGTTAAATTTGCCAACAATCCAAGCAATAGCGCCAAGGCTCAGATCGCCCCACCATTGACCGCTTACTTGACGCCACAGGCGGCAGCTGCCACTCGCCGTTTGGCCGGTGCCCTACCATCCGCTGGACGTATCAGGTTAGTAATATCCATTTAAACATAAAGAACATTATAAATATTAAACCCTGGACCTTATGTAAAGTACGGGTTAGGAAAAGTACGGTACGGTTAAGATTTCAAAAGTCAGAGAGCCTCGAATGAAATTCCAAATTGGGGGACACCTGATTGGCGCTTGTTAAATTCTTACTAGAGATCCAAAACATTTCTTATAGTATAACCACACAGCTACAAAGAAATACCCCAAAAAAAAAATATTAATACTATACAAAGAAGAGCCTAACATATTTTTTTTCATATGTTTTCTACTTGGTTGTACTTTTTTCGGAAAAAAAAAAAAATCAAATTCAAATTGAAATTTAACTTATGCGTTTTGGGATCGTTTTGATCTTGTGTAACTTGGTTGTGCCTTTGTTGGATTCTTTTTTAAAACCTTTTATTATGTCATATATACTTTTGTTTGTATTTTTCCTTTTCTTATCTTTTTTTCCTGGTTTTTGAAACGACAAAAATTCTCATCATTTTTAGCATTGGAAAAAGTCCCATGTTAGCGATTAACAAGGGCTTACAAAGGTGAATTTTTTGGACTTATTCATTTCTCACACACATATATATTAATTGTCATTTTGTTTATTTACCAATTCCAAATATATGACTACTCAAAAATATTCGACAATCTAAAAAAAAACACTCTTCCAACAATTCGGCGAAATTAAGAATCCAATCGATTTGAACCAAAATTCTCCCCCTCCATCATATTTAACTTAAATGTTTAGACTAAATGTTTGTGTGTAATTGTTATGTATTTTTTGAAGCCTCCCCGTGATTGAGTCTGAGTCCCTTTTGTGTTTCAATAGCTCAATGAATTTCGTTGAATCCTTTGTACTTTTGGTTTGATGGAAGTTTTCATTCTTAGCTTTGATTTGCTTACAACTCGGCTTTTTTTGTTACTTGGTCTGATTTCTCTTACTGAAAAGCATGCGCACAGTTCTATGATTTTCATGATAATAAACTAATAATAATTGTGTTTATATACTTTCAATTACCTTCCTTTCCGTGTGTCTTTCAAATTATTCGGTAGACTTGACTATCTGCTTTTGCAAAGGGGGAAAATAGAAAGAACTGCCATGATAAGAATCGGTAATATATGGGAAAAAAGTCCAAAGATCCCGTTAATCCGTCTGCCCAAAAAATTAAACCAGTGATTTCCGGTCTGTTCTGTTCTTGGTCTGATAAAAATCAAGTTTCCTTCCCAAAGACAACAGAAGTATTTCCAAAAAATTCGTCTTTTAAACAACTAAGTTCCTAACTAATGAAATCCTCAAGATTAGAGAACCGAATTCTCAATTCCCAGCATGAAAATGTCTTAAATACCCTGGCCTAGAGTTTTGGTTTAGTTTCCTTAAATGTTTGTTTGTGGCAGGACTGAGTTCTTCTTTCACTTTATGATTTTAGATGTACCATAAAAAAAGACAAACAAAAAAATCTATACAAATTATACAAGCAAAAGCAAATTAATTGTAATTACAAAAAAAGAAAATCAAACCGAAAAGAATCTCCAGAAACTGTGAACTAATCAATTCTTCTTTCTCAACTTTCACAATTCCCGCATTGATTGCGCAAAATTTAGATACTCTCCACTGGCTGGTGATCTCTTGGCCAACTCGATATTACCAGGCAACGCCATGACCGGCTCTGGTTGGTGTATATTCGTCTATAATTTGGCACCCGAAACCGAGGAGAATGTTCTATGGCAACTATTCGGACCATTCGGTGCCGTCCAATCAGTGAAGGTGATACGCGATCTTCAGACAAGCAAATGCAAAGGATTTGGCTTTGTTACCATGACCAACTACGATGAGGCTGTGGTTGCCATACAATCATTAAACGGCTATACTCTTGGCAATCGCGTATTGCAGGTCAGCTTTAAGACTAACAAAACCAAAACAACTTAAGTGAGATTTCAATTTCAATGTACAAGATGAAAAGCGCATACGGCTTCAGTTTGTGTTTCGTTCATTCCGAATTCATTTTGTATAATCGCACAAATGCCCTCACATCCAACCCGTGACCCCCTGCCACCTCAAAAAGAAGGAGAAAGAACTAAGAAACTACATGGAAACTGTACTTACTCGCGGCGCGTCGTAGTCGAAATTAAATGAATGAGAAAAGATTGTGGAATGGAGTGGAAAAGATGTTTGAACTATCTCGATTATTTGTATGTTAAACGAAATTATTATGATTATATTAAATGTATTGTATTTTTAATGAAATCTTAGCGCAAATTTATTTTTCCTTGGCGAGAACTTTACCATATGCAAGTTTTGAGAGCGCGTCTATCGGCGGGCCTCTTAGTTTCTATAAGTTTTGGAGATCTAATTTGAATTCTGTGAACTGTAAAACCAACAAAGCTTAAAAGAGGCAAAACAAACAAAAGTAATAACAAACAAAGCAAACATAAAAATTACAAAACTAAATAAAAGGAAATTTTTAGAAAACAGACAACTGTCTTTAAATCGAAGGCCAATGACCTTGTGAGAATTGGCAATGTTGCTTGGTAGCCAGGCGGCAACACCAAACACGAACAAACTAAGAAAGGACGTCTCATGAAATTTAAATTTAAATATTTAATACATAATTAATATTTTTTTTTTTGTTTTTTTTGTCTAACTCACCAAAAACCAAAGCAAAAATGTGCAAGAATAAAATACAAGAAAAGAGAAATCGAAATGCAATTGCTAATTTTGAAAACAATTACAAGAAGATAATTCTCAGCATATATTCAAAATATATAATTAAAATGTACTTGGATTTTTGTGTTCGTTTTTCTCACTAAATTAAAATTTAATTCAATTAAATTTATTAATTACATTCAACTAACTAAAGTTATATACATATGATATGCATTATCAATTTAATATTATGTACTTATCCTCAATTATATTCGCATTGATTTTGTCAAATGATTAAGACGAAGGAAAATACCACGGCCAATTGGCAAATTGTGCCATTTGTCGGTCGGTCCCATAAACGCAACACTACGCAACATACATACGCATAAACTAACAAATACATCTATATGTATATCGATATACCCATCATATATGTATATGTATGTGTAACCTTATTTTTTGTCGTCTAACTAAATCAGATTATACACAATACGGCTGCGTAAATGCAGAAAGAGAGACCCCAGAGACCGGGAGAGAGGGAGACTTTCTGTCTCTCCCGGATCGGGCCCCACGAAACTTATTATATTGTCTTACATTATATATTATTATGCCTACTTATTATTCCATTTTTATAATTATTATAACTTAAAAACGAATCCAAAAAAAAAAAACAAAAAAGACAAAATCAAGCAACTTAAGAAAATGAAACAAAATACCAAAAAAAAATACCAAATAATAAATTTATTATTAAATAAATGTGTGACGTATTCAAAAAAAAAACTATGCAAAACCAAAACCAAACACAAAACTTGTTTTCTTTTTTTCATACCAAACAACAACAGACAACACACACAAAAGCCACATGAGCATCTCGGTCGCCAGTCGGCATTCCTGCCCAGGGGGGCGGGCACCAAGTCTGACGACAGGACACTGCAATTTTTTTTCAAATATCTGACACAAACAGAAAACAACAGCACTCGCATTTAAAAAGAAACAGAAAACTACAAAGAACAAAGAAAAACGCAATTGAAAATAGTTAAAGTTTGAAGATCTCAGACGCTTGGCTAAGTTTCTTTCTATCTTTAATCCGAAACTCGTAATCTCTAAGTTTTTAACTGGTTTTTTGCGTACAAAAATATATAACTTGCATATGTGTGTGCGTGTAAGTAGTTCTTCACATTTATATAGAAGCTAATCATATTCGAAATCCAAAACTGACAAATATACATAAATACGAGTAAATGAATAAAACAAAAATATATATAAAAAAAGTGCATGCCAGCCAATTTAATTTGAGTTCAGTCTCCTCCCAACTGCAATCATCGTATGTGTCTATAGCATAAGTGAAATACAAATCGAAGAAAAGAATAAGAACCGGAAAGCAAATAACATTTTATATAGTATGTAACGAGAGACTTTTGCTGTTGGGCATAATCCAAATTTTTTCGAAGCAAAAAATAATTCTAGTGCTTAGGAGCCACTCTACATGGCCGTGGAATTTGCACTTAGAAACAAAAAAATACCATAAAGAATTTACATAAGGAGGTGGCAACCGTGACAAAAAAAAAAAACAAAAACAAAAAACGATAAAGTTGCATTGCAAAATTGAAAACACCAAATTTTAAAAAATAAATAAAAAATCGAAAAAATTATATAGAAACGATGTAACATTTTTTAAACAAAGATTTATTGTATATATATTATATAGTATATATATATAAATATATATAGGTATGTAACTAAGCAGAAGAATGAGTAAAATGTGAAATACATTTAAAATACAAAACCAGACACTTCTACTAAAAAACTAAACTAAACTAAACTAATCTTACGATATGACCCTTAACGTTGGCAATATTTTTGGAGGTTGAGGCCCACACACCCAATAACCAAAAACAACAAAGTTCACACAAGAACAAACCAAACACTTAACTATATAAAGAAAAAGAAAAAGAACAAAATGAAAGAAAAGGCGCCCCAAATGTGCCCTGTAAAGAGCTCGACTTCAGCAAATAGCCATTGGCATTGGCAACTAATCATTTTTTAGTAAAACTTATCGAATTGAATGTTAGCGAAACGAAATTGAGTATCCAAATCTCAGCAAACCTTAACGAATATACATATATAAATCTATATATATATATACTACTCCAAGGGTACGGTACTAACGATCTAATCTCTATATGCATACGAAAAAGAAAACTCAACCAACCGCAGACATAGCCAAGCCAATTTTCATAGAAGAAGGCAAATATCGAATTGGATTTAACCCCGGCCCCAAAATCTCGACACGAATCTATCAAATTTCATTTTCGAAGAAGCCATCATTTTCCATTTTCATCTGACAAACGTAAAGATTATTCGATAACCAATTAGACAAAAACAAAACAAATATATAAATTAATGAATTTATTCTAACCACTACATAGACTAGATGTTGGGGACCCGCCCAGGACCCCAACCAACAAAAGTTATGTGTCATTCAAGAAAGCAATATTAAAATGTGACTTGAGTTTGCTGGGGGACAACCACAAAAAGCTGTGCCTGCCAATTTCCCTTCAACAAAATGAGTTCCTTTGCTTCGCTTCAGTCAAAATTCAAATGATCTAGAGATCTCTAAATAACCAGGATCTCAGATCAAAGAATCTGTTTCTAATCTTTCCTTCTATGCTTAAAATTATATATATTCTCTTAAGTATTTAAGATTCTCATTGATCTATTTCCGATATAAAGTGTTCCAATTTTCCTTTCGCTTTTTAGCTGATTTATTCTTTTTTCAAGACCTTTTCTCTATTTCGATTTGGTTGCTTTGGCGTGGGGACTTCCTGTGAGTCCCTGCCAGGGCGCTTCCTGGTTACGGCTACAGTTGTACAAAAACAACTCTGCGACTCGGTCACGTTATAAAGAACATCGGGCGCTTATGGATGCCTGTTATACAATTACCTAAATATTACAATATTAACGAATACTAGACAACTTTTAAAAGCCGAACATTTTTCCTTTTGTCATGGTAAAAAAAGTCTTTATATTTAGAACAATCAGGCCGAAAACGAAATCGAAATGAAACCACAACAACAACAAAGAAAAAACTTATATAAAACTACAACCGAAAAAAAACTGAACCCAACTGAAAACCAACAAGTGAATACAAAAAAAACAATGAATATTCAAGTCATAAACTAAGCATGAAATGCATTTAAAATAACTACAAAAGCATAAAAATATATACCATAAATTCGTATATATATTCATATATATATGTTTGTATGTACCTACATATAATTGTCTTGCATATGTACATTGGCAGTTAAGAGAAGAAGATTCCTTCGGATCGAGGCTGACCATAGAACCCTCCCATAGCAAATGGTGTCACCAAACTCTAGAAAGCTTCCAAAATTTTTTCGGATACTAGCCAAGTAAGTAAACCAAATGGATGTAC